>JAEUWR010000258.1:0-17882 GCA_018524895.1 Podaxis sp. C-F-101400 | reverse complement strand
ATTAGCAGATGACTCAGCTGAATGCAGAGTCTCTGCTTGGCTTGGAGAGAACTCCTCAGGGATTGAGGAGTCAGTCTCAATAAAGGTGAGCACTTGCTCAACCTCTGGCAAAGGTGTGAGAGCCTGTAAGAGCTCCATTGCAGTAAGGGCTAGATGCCCAGCAGCTCCAGGGAGGAACTGCCTCTGTGCAACTGCCTGGTGAGCCCACTGGGTCACCCGGTCAATGAGGTTCATAGCCATCAGCACCTCCTCTGTCTAGACATATCCAGCAAGGAGTGAGGGGGATGGAGAGCAACCTCACCTCCCTGAAAATCTGGATGCCCCAATAGGGGGGGACACAGGGAGGGGAGGGGTGGTGGACCCTTCTTCACAAGTGATGAAGGTGTCAGACAATAGGTGTGCATAAAGCACAGTGTCAGCCCTCCATTGAGCACGTTGGGTGAAGGTGTGGAGGCAAACACTCTGATTGAGTGTTTGAGCCTCCTGGATGGTTATGCAGCTGAGTAGCCACTCAAGAGCATGGTGCTGAGGCACCTGGGAGTCCTCCTGGAGGTCATCCAGGAGGTCCTCCCATGGGGAGTCATCATCAAGATCAATTATGAAGGGGTCCATAGTGATGAAAGAGGTTAAGGGAGAGAAGAGGGCAAAGGCTAACCTCTCTCACAGAAAAGCACACATATCTCCACAGAGACTGCTCCGATTGGTGCGAAATTTGACGGAGGTCTAGGCCTAAGGGCCTAGATGGTCTGTGTGAAGTCCAGAAGAAATCAGACCAGCGGATCCCAAGCAGCGAGGTAATCAGTGCTGGGGAAAGATAAGGTGATATCTTGGGAACGGCTCGAGTGGTCGGGTCGAAACTCGGAATGCACGTAGCACCCCAGTGGCCACATCGTTTCCCAGAACGGCAGCAAAATTGGTGACAAACTCCGCCCCCCAGAAGACTGGGAAGTGGAGGGAAGGGGGAGGGGACAGCTGGGTGTCCTCCAGATAGATGTGGACATTCCAGGACCTGGAAATACCACTGTATCAGCTCAATAAAAGCTTATTATGAACTTGCCTAGGTCCCTGGACCATTGGTTGCCTCCCTAGAGTGCCCCGTTGCACTCTCCTGGCTGGTCTAAGTCTTGGGATCAAAATCCACAAGAAGGGCGAATTGCAGCTCAATGGATTGTCCGTTTGCCACGAAATTTGGTACACCTCTAGTGCCAGTATGGCGCTAGGTGTATGCAAAATCTGAAGTGAATCAGGTAAGATTTGAGGGAGTTACGAGGCTCACAACTTCCTGGGGGAGTAGCATCACCAAGTAATGATGGTGGTTACCAGAAAAGGAGCAATGTATCCTTACCACCCTCTCTCTCTCTCCATTTATGTACAAATTTTCAAATGATCCCCATTGTAAAATAGTTTCATTCATTGATGATGGACTCATTATTGTACAGTCACCTTCTTTTGACAATAACTATACCATACTAGCACAGGTCTACAAAGCCTGTGAACAATCCTTAACTGACATGGGCTTCACTCTCAAAAGAAAGAAAACTGAAGCCTTTCACTTCTCCAGTTGACCCTCTCATGAGCCAAATCCTTCAGTCAAAATTGAGGATGACTTCATCATCACTCCCAAACCTTACCTCTGTTACTTGGGGTTTTGGTTTGACCAATCCCTCTCTTTCAAGGAACATGTTCACTTCTATTCTACAAAAGCTCTCTCCACTGTTTGCTGTATGTGTATGCTTGGCAACTCTGTCCACAGTCTCTCACTTTAAACAAGAGACTTCTTTACCACTCATGTGTAGTCCCAATTGTGACCTATGGCTTCTGCCTATGGTTCAATCACAATGCAAGGTACTGTGGACTCATTAAATCACTCCAATGCATGCAGAGGCAAGCATCCCTATGGATTACAGGTGCATTCTGAACCACTTCCTCAGGTGGGATCAAAGCCATTGCTAGCCTCATTCCCATCCAACTTCACCTTTTTTTTTTAAAAAAAAATCCAAGTTTATTGCAATAGTCTAGCTACTACAAACAGGTGCATGATAGCAGTCCCACTACTGAAACTAGAGAGAGAAGAAAAGAAACAAAGAGAAAAGGAGGAGAGGATAGTACACAAAGAGTGGAGAGCTAATGATGATATATAGGAGAGAGAAAGAAAGAAAGTAAACTAACTTAGTCAAAGAGGAGAGAGTAGTTATGAAGATGAAGATGGGTAGGGAGCTGGGGAGCTAGCTACGAGGCAAGTGAGAAGAGAGAAGATCCTTCAGTGAACATCTGGAACTCCATTTAGGGCAAGTCACTCTCTTCATGTGAGGCAGTGAGTGGTGAACTCTTCTTGGGAGATGGGTCCTTATATCTGGTTGGCAAAAGAGAAGGCCACTGGGTTTCATTCCAAGAAGTTGATGAGCCAGTGGAAACCATTTCAGTCCAAATCCTTTCTCAGTAACCACCACCTAACATCTCAGTGGCCTGGTTATTCATAGCACAAAGGAATAAGAAACTAGTTCCTAACACATCATGAAAGACTCTAAGGACTCAAGCAGCATCCTTAGCAGTGTCAGAAAAGCCGTCCCCTCCATCTGCCTCCATTGACACTCTAGCACTAATTTAGCGCCTTCTTCCACTCTCCCTCAGGCTGCATCTGAAGGCCCATTTTACAAACCAACTGGCCATGTCAGCTTCATCCATCAACCTCCTTCACCTACACCCTCACTAGGCACTAAACAGTTAATTTCTACTGACCAACTCCTCTTGAATCAAACTCACAAGAGCCTTAGGGTGACAGATGAAGACGACACTGCTTCATCCACCCATTCTAATGATGAAGAACTCTCCAAGGAAACAAGTACTCCTCACTCTACCCATCCTTCCCTCGTACCAGTACACAAAGAAAACAACCACCAACTGTCCCCCAAGATCGCTCCTTCTTCTCACCACACCCCTCTATCTGAGGCCCAATCCATCATAGCCTCATACAAACTCAACCTTCCAACCCCAGGAATTGCCTCGGATGCTTCTGAACCATCTGACCCCCTCCCCTCCCTTCCAACTTTCACTTCTCTTTCCCCCCCAACCCCTGTGCAGCCACATGAGGATGCACAACCATCCCATGGAATGGATTGGTCAGCCATCTGTGACACCCTTGGTGACACCCTGTCCAACATTGATGTCACAAACACTGAAGATATTATGGGATTTAAGTGCCTCACATCCCTACTCCAATTCACTACTTCTTTCTTAAGCCACTGGGCTGAGAAAGGAGACCTCACATTCTTTGAAGGAACCAGAGACATAATCCAGCTCCTCCAAATTGTTGCTCATTCTGAGCAACTCCAAAACAAAGCCATCCCATACAACAGTCACAACCTCAAACTCTACAACTACATTTCAATGCAATTTCCCCCATCACACACCCTCTCCCCCACCCCCACCCCTATGTCCACAGGACATCATCAAGAACACCAGGCTGAAAAGGCTCCAGCTGTATCCTCCCCTTCCCCCAAAGATGCCACTGGGAATCTCTAGGGCTCTTCCACTTTCCTATCTAACACCTCTGGGTATCTCCAGGGCTCAGAATCACAACTCACTAAGGATATGGCTTGAGCAATCGCCCTCTTGCACCTCCCCACTAACCTCCATAACAAACCAGGTGAGTGCTCTGGTTTAAGTAAAGATGTTGACATGTCTCCTCCCCCTACCACTATCCCACAAGGCAAGACTAAGGGTCCATCTCTAGGGGAGACTTCAGGTCCCCTGGCAACCTCAGAGGAGATCAATGATCCTTCTGGGGCCAAGCTCAGCTCCAACCCCTGGTGCATTGCTGGCAAGCGCCAACCTGTATGCACTCACAAACTGATAGCTGCCCAAGAGCAGTGTAAGCCTATCATCGCTCCTCTGCACCCCCCTCCCTCCAAGGCCTCCCTTCCCCACCACCCTTCCCCCTCTGGCCCTCCCCCTCCTGTCAACCACAGCACCCACCCAACAAACTACAGATTGGCTGCCCCATCTCCCTCCACCCAAAGAACATTGTATGCCAAAGTGGTGTCATCTTCCCCCCCCCTTCAATCTGAAGAGCTGATGAAATATGCAGCTCTTCAAAACCAATTTCCTCAGATGTCACCTGTCGATGTCATCAACTTCCTCCACTCATCTGGAGACATCAAACCCTCGCCCACCCCCTCCAAACAATCCCCTCCCCACTCTCCACTTAAACCTAAAGCTACCCAAGGTCCTTTGCACAAGAATGGCATTGTTCCTTTCAATGACATTTTTAAACCAACCATGATCACCTCCCTCAACTTGGTGGTCTGTAACTGCAATAACACCCTCTATCAAAAGGGCCACAGTATTAAAGTCAAATCTGCCAAAATGAACAGAAAAACTCTCTGGCTGAACACCAGCCAAGTTGTGTCAGATGAGGACTTACTCATCATTAAGAAAGGCATCACTGACTCTAACAGGTCAGCCTTTGCCTCCTCTGACATTCAGGATGCTGTCATACCTATGCTCCGAATGTCCAAGTCCTTCATCAAACTCACCAACCTCCCTTACCTTAAGGAGGACAGTACCCCACATACCACTGATGACTTTGCCAAGGTCATAAACTCATCACCTTATGCTGACATTATCAACTACCTGGTCAGCAAACCATGGTTCAGCAGAGTCTCGCCCCACTCAGACTTGGCTATTTTATTCTTTGACTTGTGGGATTCACAAATGGCCTCCAGGGCCAAACAATTCATTAACCACACACTCCTTTTTGAGAGTAGAGTGTGTACCTTCAGGAGAGTGACAATGAGGACAGCTAGTCCTCTGTGCAACAGATGCTGGAGATGGGGTCACCTGACCCACTTGTGTAAAGCACACAACCCAAGGTGCACCATTTGTGGTGACCCACACCACACCAAAAACCACTGTTATAATGGCTTCTGCTGCTGCAGCAAAACTGGCCCAAACCCCACCCTCCTACCCCTGCAAACATTAAGGAGCACCCCCATGTGACCTCCTTTACCTGCCTTTCATGTGATTCAAAAGATCATCATGTGAATAGTGACAAGTGCCCATTCTTCCAACACTGCTTCAATTGGGAATGGATCTCCAAGAAGCTCCAAGAGCTTAAGGCAGAGAAAAACTGCTGCAACTTCAACTCTGGAGCCATGAATGTCTAAAGGACCTCTCCACAGCCCTGCTTTCTTCAATATGATTCCTATTTTATTTTTCAATGTCCATCACTCATTTCAAACTGTTGAAATCCTTCTGAATGACCCTCTCTTTAAGGACATACTCATTCTGTGTATTCAAGAACCTCCTTTCTATATCATCCACAATATCCCATCTTCTGAAAACTCTGAAGGAGTTCCATATAAGGGCACCAATTACAATCCTAACTGGTGCATCTTCAACACTTCTTGACCTGTAACCACCACCTTCCTATTTGGGAACACACTTTGCTCATCGTCTTATTCATTCTACAAAGCCTCAAGGTCGTCTGGCTAAGTGCTGGACATGGTTACCATTGACTAAATGTCCCACTTGTCCTCTGAATTCTTGAGAGGTTGGGGCAGCACTCACTTGGGGGGTCCCCCTCCAGGCCATCACTTCACCTCAGCAGATGCCTCATCCACCCAGGGGCCAACACCCTCCATTGACTGGGGTGAAGAAACCCTCACCCCCCCATCGCCCAGTGCTACCACCAGGGAGTGCTATGCCTCACTGACCCCCTCCCAAGACTGCCAACTCGGGGAGCTCACCCCAAGAGGAGCTCGCTCACACTCCACCCCTGGCCACTCTCACCAGGCCTCTCCCACCCCCAGACCATCCTCGATGGATGTGGGTGATGTTCTGGCCACCGTCCCATTAGAGTTGCTGGGCACCATGTCAGGTGCCAATGAGGACGCAGAAGCCATCGCCGAATCTCTCAAGACGACCAGAGGCTGGGTCCTTGAACATTCTAATACCCCACTCCAGGGTAGAAATCTCCATGAGATTGTGAGGTTGGCTGCCATACTGGTGGCTGCTCTCAAAGATTCTGGTTGGTTTGGAATCAGCCTACGCAAGGATTCGTTGATTACATTGGCAGATTCTCTAGTCGACACAGTTGGGCCTCTAGTTAGGCAGCCCTCTCCCCTCCCCCTGTCTTCGCCTCCTCCCCCCATGGAGACAGAAGACCAAGCCCTGCTGGCGGACCCTCGTCTGTGGCCTATCAACTCCTGCCCGTCAGCTCTAGATGGCAGGAACAGATCCAGAGTAGGACCTCACCCTCTCCCTATCCCGCCGAGACGTATCCCCCCCAGGGGCCTGCCTCCACCAGTCAACATGGCTACAAGGCCTGGGAACTTTGTCCAGGCAGTGATTGCCCCTCCGGTCCCTCAGCAGGCCATGACAATGAACCTGGTCAACTTGGCCAGGGCATTCCCCACCCTTCCCCCCCAGAAGCTCGTGCAGCTCGAGAAACAAGCTTCAGGGGGGACTCCTCACAAATCAGGGACTTGCAAGCCCTCGATGACCATGTCTGGCCCCATGAGGCACCAGGTTATCGTCTCAGTGGACGCAGCTAACCTTACAGTCTCGCCCACAGATCTTCTTAATGCAGTAAACACTGCTCTCATCGCCGCGAGGTCTAAACTTCGAGGTGAGTCCATCCGGCCTGGCTTTAGTGGGTTCATTATCGCCACCAACGTCATTGCGACTGATGATGACCTTAAGGTCATCCGACGCCGCCTCCTGTCAGTCTTTGGCCCTAACTCCAGGGACAACGTGGACCTTCCTCACTCGAAATCTTATCTCAAGATCATCGGGGTTCCATTCTTGTGTCAGGGGCATGATAACACCAAGCCCAATGACATTGTCACCGCCATGAGGCAATCACCTTATGCGGACTTGTTTACAATCGCCAATTGTGTCAGAGTCAGGCAGAACTCCCCGGCTTCGGACAGGTGTACTGTGTGGTTCAAGATCTGGGACTCCCAAAGGGGAACCAAAGCCAAGGCCCTGGTCAACAGGACCATACAGATATTCGGGCAATTGTGCCACATCCTTGCCGCGAAAGCCAACCCAGGAGTCCCCCTCTGTCAGAGGTGCTGGAGATAGGGACACCCAATGACAGCATGCAGACATGAAGGCCACATCTGCCCCACCTGTTCTGGTCCTCACAAATGTGAGAACCATTGTCTTCTGTGTGGGCTGTGCAAGGGCAATGCCAAGGCCAACCCCCCAATCCCTCCCATGAGGCCAGACCACCCCTGTCCTCATGGAGATTCCTTCGCTTGCCCTAATTGTAAGGGCAAACATGCTGCTGATTCCCACAAGTGTCCATTCTGGTCCCACTAGTTCAACAGTGATTGGATCAGAAAGAAATATTCTGAGGTGTGTGACCACTTGGCCTGCCGCCCTGCTCGTCCTGACGCCCAGCATCCCTTTCAGTCCCAATGAAGGAGGTGTCAGACATCTGTATCTATTCACAGAATGTAAATCGTAGTTACGTTCTTGTGGACTCTTTACTCGAATCTAGTAAAATGGACTTCAATGTGATCTTTCTCCAGGAACCCCCCTGGCGCTTCATTCAGAAAGCCCTGTCCTCTGTGCAGAAAGATGGGGAAGACATAATCGGTGCCCTGAAGCATCCGGAATGGACATGCTTCATTAAGCAGGTAAAGCAAAACTCCAGGCCCCAGGTTATGGCTTATGTCCATAACAGGCTGGCCAGGCTCCGGCCATCACTCTGTACAGATTTGGTAGACCACAACGATATACAACTCATCTCCCTGTTTAATGGGGAGTCTAGTATCCACCTGCTCAATGTCTATTTGGACGATGAGAAGACTGTGGTCTGGGTGCTCTCTGAGATCTCAGATTCATTGCCACCCATTAACTACATGGGGGGAGACTTCAATCTCCAGTCAAGTGTATAGGAGGAATCCTACCCCCACCATCACTATTGGTCGCAAATGCTGTTGGACACGGCTTCAGACCTCAGTCTAGATCTGGCACAGCCCCAGGTTCCAGGCCCTACTAGATTTCCATTCATGGTATCTGTTACGTTCTGGACAGTTCTGGAGATTCAGAGAGTGGACCCTTGGCCTCAGCATATGTGCTGTGCCCCTCTGATACTGCACAGGGTCCAATTCGGCTGCTTGGAACTGCGATGGAAGATAACGGGAAATACAGGAGATGTCAGAGAACAGAGAGGGGAACGAGTCCCAAAGGCTTGGATGACGAACAGGAGGTTAGGAAGGGTAAACGAAGTCGATATTCTGATTGGGGAGTGAGATACAAGGTAGTTACGCTTAAGTACCGTCGGAAAGTGATACGGATAACTAACTAAGAAACCAGAAGACAAAAGAAGCAGATTTACAGGTAAAGAACATTTGCATATTGGAACTACAAACAGAAGAATGGAGAACACACAAAAATGCAAATCATAGTATAAGGCAAAGCGGAAAGTAAAGCAGACATCGGGGAATGAAGATAATAATTTCCAGGAGCACTGATAGATGTACAAATGGACACCACGCGTTGCATTGGTCGTAATCGACCGCGTGAGCACATCTGCCCATTCGGACAACAGGATGGGGGATCCTGACGAGGAAATGCGAGTGGAGGGAGCGGGAAAGTGTCAGACTTGATCGGAATTGGATCTTCAGATTTTTGGAAATGTGCGTGGATTGTAAGCACGGAAATGGACACTCGATGCGGACTTGACAGTATTCCCCCCTTACAGCCAAGCCTTCGAGGCCGAAATGAGGAGCGTGGAAAATCAATCAGATACCATCAGATAGTAGATCCAAGCCGGGAACTTATCAGATTTCACAACTCAACCCTTACCACCATCTTCCACTATGTCCCAGATCCCGATTGTTGATCTTTCCAAACTTGATGCCAACCTCTGTCAACAAGTGCTTGTGCAAATGGCGGAAAAGCAGGGAGCAGGAGTGGATGATATGGAGGTTGAGGTCAGGGAAGGCGGGGATGCGAATAAACGTTGTTGGGTGTCAGAGGGAAGTCAGGCGGCCACTCAGGAGAAAGGGAAGAAGAAATCGAAGAGGGTAGTCGAGTCTGATGATGATGAGGATGAGGATGAAGATGTGGGTGAGCTGGTGCCAAGTCAGCGCATGATGAGGAGTCAGAGGGTAGTGCCGGTGGGTCCTACGATGTCTCACATCGAGATCCCGTTGATGAAGGCATGATCGGGTGATCAGGGGAAGGGTAGCACGGAAGCGGGAGGGTTAATGCCAGCGCCCTGTGTCCGATGCACGAATATGGGCATCGCTTGTTGTGGGGTGCCAGGTAACTCTTGCTTTCCTTGCAAGGATGCGCACCAGGGTTGTTCACTGAGTAGTAGGAGTACCCGCGGGTCGAAAGCACCAGAGAATATTGTGACTGCAGGGGCTGGGAAGATGAAGAAGAAGGTATCCACAACTCTGGCCACATCCATCGCGTCGTCTTCTAGCATCGGAAGGGGGTTCTCCAGTAATCTGGTTACCACCTCTTCTCCATCCTGAGTTCTGTCTTCTAATCCATCATGGGGAACGCCTTCTATGTTGTTGGCAATGACTACTTGGGTCCCACAAGCTTCGCCCATACCAATCGCTATGACTCAGAGCTGTGAGTCCGAACCGGTGCAAGGTCTCTCAATTGTGAGTGGCGCTCAATCTGGAAAACATATTACTGATCCGTGAACAGTCCCCTTCGTCTCCGAGGATGAAGATAATGACCCAGCAGATGAATTACCTCGGGTCTAAGTTGGACCAGCTGAAGGAAGAGATGGTGGAAAGTCGGCTGGCGCATAGTCGCACTCGGGAAGCGATGGATCGGTCGACCCTTGTGTTAGAGAGATCGTCGGAAGCGATGTGGAACTTGCAGCAGACAGTGGAGCAGACGTCAGTGTGGCAGGAGCAATACATGAATCAGAATACAGAGTCGAACAATGCATTGGCATCGGCGTTGGATTGGAATACTCTCGCATTGCAGAATCTCAATTTCAGGGGACGACAGGAGGATCCGGGGAGGTACGGAGAGGGAACAATGAGGTGGGTCCATAGGGACACTTGAGGGTGGTCGTCCCAATCCGTTCCTCATGCGCTATCTTGTACTTGTATCGTGTCAGAAATGTTTTTGCAGATTTTGAATGATATAAACGCTTTTTTCTTGTCCGAGACTAAAAAGTAAACTGAAAATAAAATGGAAAATATAAGAAAAAAAATCGGAAGTTCAGCGTGAAAAGGATAATGCAGAAAGAGGACCAGGCTTAGTGGGATAAGCAGTGTGGAAATCGGCTACAAGCTCTGCAGCATGCTCTAACTCCATTGCAGGTAGCCAGGAGGATTCTTCTTCCATATCCTCATAACCCAACCAGATCACCTTGTATAATAATTTGCAGGCTCTTCGATGATCAATCTTCGAATCAACGATCTGTGAAATTTTGTACTTGGGTTCACCGTCAATAATGATTGGAGCGGGAGCAGGTTCAGTGCGATCCAGAATAGGATTTGGCATTGCGGGTTCGAGCATAGAGACATGGAAAACTGGGTGAACTGCATGCATGGAGTCGGGTAGCTGAATTGTGAATGAATGAGTACTGGCCTGAGCGATAATTTCATAGGGACCAAGGTATTTTTCAGAAAGCTTCTTTGAAGGCCTCATAGTGCGGAAGAACTGTGCCTTGACGAATACCTTGTCTCCAGCCTTAAAATCGGGTGCGGGAGTGCGACGGGAGTCGGCAGAGACCTGGTATCTACACTGGGCATGAGCAATTTCAGATTTAAGAGTGGCATGAAGCTCATCGAGATCCACAGCGAATTGGCGGGCACGGGCGGAAGCAAGATCGTGTTCGGGGTGAACAATAATGTTCAGATGGTACCCCTTGTTTGCAAAAAAGGGAGAGATACCAGTAGTAGCACTTGGGGCGTTGTTGAATGCGAATTCTGCAAGTGGGAGAAGTTCAGCCCAGTTGTCCTGTTGATAATTACAATAGATCCGAAGGTATTGCTCCAATGTCTGGTTCATGCATTCCATCTGTCCATCACCCTCTGGATGATATCTGGAAGTGAAGTGGAGCTTCATATCAAGTGCTTGTCCGAGGGAGCGGAAGAAGTGTGAAACGAATTTGGAACCGCAGTCGGAAGTGACATGTGAAGGGACACCGTGTTTGGAGAATACATGTAGGACAAAAAGACGGGCGAGTTCCGCAGAAGTAATGGTATCATAGGTAGGCACAAATATGGCTTGCTTCATGAGGCGATCAACTATGACGAGGATGGTATCGAATCCAGAAGAGGAAGGAAGCTTTTTGATGAAATCCATAGAAATGGAGTCCCAGGGTCGTTCGGGGATTGGAAGTTGCTTGAGGTTCCCATACAGTCGATGATGTTGAGGCTTGGATCACACATACATGTAACACAGCTCTTGCAGAAATCCTTGACGAAGTCGTGGATTCCAGGCCAAGTATAATCACGCCAGATGAGTTCCAGGGTCTTGTTTTGACCGAAATGTCCAGCCAGGGCATGATCATGGTGGTATTGCAAGATGCAGAGACGGAGATTGCCAGAGTCAGGTACATAGATCCTGTCATCGAGTCGTAAAAAGCTGTTGGAGTCTACAGACCAATGTCCTTTGGGGTTTGCGAGGTGCTCAGCTGCTATTGGGTCATTAGGAAGTGCAGACAGGATATCAGAGTGAAGCTTAGTGGTATCCATAACCACAGCAGCGCGAAGGGTCGGAGTGTAGAGGTAGGTGGCATGGACGGAGGCGGAAAGCTGTTCTTGGGTGAATATGGGTTGGAAATTGTGCGGATTGACTGTAGCATAGTTGCTATTCCCCCCTTTTGGATAGATGTCCCATCGTCTAGTCAAAGCGTCAGGCTTCGTTCCGAGGCAACCAGGGCGGAAGCGGATGACAAGGTTGAACTGGGAAAGGAACTCGGACCATCAGGCCTGGCAGCGGGTTAGGACTTTCGTCGTACAGAAATATTCAAGGTTCTTGTGATCTGTAACGACGTCAATCGGAAGTGCCGATCCTTCCAGGTAATGTCTCCAAATGTGGAAGGCTTCAAAAATAGCCAGAAGTTCCTTGTCATGGGTGTCGTAATTCAACTCGGATGAAGTGAATGTGTGGGAATGGAAGGCAATGGGGTGGATGTCACTGTCGGGAGCAATGATGGAGAGGATAGCAGCTAGTGCATAGTCGGATGCATCGGTTTCAACAATGATTTGAGAGTCCGGAATCCAATGGATGAGAACCAGGGTGGTCATAAAGGCTTCCTTGAGTGTATTGAATGCTTTGTGGGCTTCTTCACCGAAGTTCCATGGTGTGCCCTTTTGGGTAAGACGAGTGAGTGGAACAACGATATCGGAATAGGCATGGATGAAGTGACGATAGAAATTAGCAAACCCAAGGAAGGATTGAATATCCTTGACTTTTTTTGGTTCAGGCCATTCCTGGATGATCTTGACCTTTTCCTCAGACATCTTGAGGCCGTCGGGCAACAGGATGTAACCAAGGTACTCTACTGACTTGGAATGAAATTTGCATTTGTCTGCACGTGCATAAAGGCCATGCTGACGAAGACGCTTGAGGACTTCCCGGACGTGTTTGCAGTGCTCGGAAGGGTTATTGGAATAGATTAGGATGTCATCCAAATAAATGGTAACGCACACATCAAGCAGGTCCTTGAAGATGTCATTCATAAAACGCTGGAAGGCAGCAGGGGCATTGGTAAGACCAAATGGCATTACAAGCCATTCAAACGAGCTGTAACAGGTATGGAATGCGGTCTTCCATTCATCACCCTCGGCAATGCAGACCAGGTGGTAAGCGTGACGGAGGTCTATCTTCGTATAAATGCGGGCCTTGTGGGGAGAGTCGAGAAGGTCAGAAATGAGGGGAAGTGGATAGCAGTCTTTCTTTGTAATCTGGTTGAGACCTCGGAAATCGACACAGAGTCAGAGGGATCCATCTTTTTTCTTGACGAAAAGAACAGGAGCACCATGAGGGGAAGTGGAAGGGTGAATAAAACCAATTGACAGGTGTTTGTCAATGAACTCCCGGAGCGCTTCTCGCTCAACCTGTGACAACGAATAAATCATTCCGACAGGGGGCGATGCACCTTCCTCAAGATTGATGTGAAGATCGAAGGGTCTGTGAGGAGGAAGGGAATCGGCACGGGCCTTGCTAAAAACATCGGCAAATTCATGATATTCCTCAGGAACATTTGAAAGGTCGATGGCATCTGTGGGGGAAACGGAAGCAGTGGAAACAGCAGAATGGAGGTTGAGGGTGAATCTATACGATCCAGGGAGGTGTGAAGCACGCATGAATGCAGCAGCATTGATGAGACGGATGTCTGGCTTCGTGAGGGAAGGTGAATCAGGAACAGGAACGGAGACCAGATCTAGAGAGGTACCCAAATCGGGAACTGGAGATCCAGTGGAGACAGAGGACGTGCGAGCAGGGACAGATGGGGCAAGATCCGAACTGCCAGGGGTATGGAATGTGATGCAGCCCATGACCCAATCAATCGACGGATTGTAGTGGGTGAGCCAGTTGTGTCCAAGAACCACTGAGCAAGCTGAATCGAGCCAGGTAACATACAGGACAAGATTCATTGATTCACTGGATTCAAAGTTTACAGGGATAGTAGCGGATTGCATAATAAAGGAGTTAGACGAGCCATCAAACAAACGAAGTTCAACCAGAGGAATGGATGAGGTAGGAATTCCGAATTTGCGCACCAGGCTGGAGTTGATGAAACAGTGAGTGGAACCACTGTCAACGAGTGCAGATACAATGAAGGGAGAAAAGGAATCAGGAGAGAGAAGCAAGGGAGAGGTGAAGGAGACATAGAGTGCATGCGGGTCGGAAAGAGCGGATGCGTTGAGTTGGAAACTCTCTGGTGCACAGAGGAGCCCAACGCGGTCCCCAGTCTGTGCTGAGTTCTGAGGACCGCTCACTATTTTTTCGAGCCCTCTGGAGGGGGACCTGAAGCAGTGGGAGTGTCCACCTGGGCCTTGTGGCCCTTAGGCTTTCCTTGCGGAGCAGATTTGCAGGGGCACATGTCAACCTTGTGACCACCTTCACCACAGAAAAGGCAAAGTTTGTTGTCGATCTGGCACTGATGTTCTTGCGGGGTTAACTTGCCGTCTTTTCTGAGCTTGTCTGCAAGGGGTTTAGACGGTGGGGATGATGTGGATGGCTTGTTGGGCATGGGCGACGAGGATTGTTTGGGCTTGGTAGGCTGGGAACCCTTATTGGGTTGTGATGAGTTGTTGCTGGCAGGTTTGTTGTTAGACTGCAGGTTCTTGCCTTTGCCCTTGTCCGACTGGTTAGATGACTCTTGCTTGTTGGTGGTGTTTCCGGAACGATTCCCTGCACGAGACTTCTCATGTTGGCGTTCCCAATAGCAATTGTCAATCCGCATGGCAGCAGCACGCATGTCGATGTAGGAAGTGGGTTTCCCGTTCAGGAGAGAGCAGAGGGAATCTTGGATTTGATCTGGAAGGCCACGGTAATAGCGGTGACAGAGGATGGAGTCAGGCCATTTAAGGAGACCAGCAAGATAAGCGAATTCGACATTGTATTTGGAGATATGGGCGCCATGAGCCATTGTAAGATTTTCGAGTTCCTCGGTGGCCTCGTTGACTGGATCAAGGGCCCCGAAAGTGTCAGTCAACTCCTGCGAGAATAGCATCCAGTCTGAATACCAAGCGATCTGGTTCCAGTTGGGTTCCACATCGAGCACGGTTTGGAACCACTGCCGGGCTGGTCCCAAGAGGTAGGAGATGGTGAACATGACTTTAGCAGTTTCAGAGCGGAACTGGTGCAGGTTGGTATTGAAGTAAATGTGGCATTGGAAAAGGAAGTTGTTGAGTTTATGGGGCTTGGTGCCATCGAAGACATCAGGTTCTTTTGCCTGAATCTTGTCAGGACGGATAACTGGGGGAGGAACAGACTGATTCCGCACACTAGACTCAATACCACGGGCCAGGCGTTCCATTACACAGAGGAAGCACTCTCCTTCATTATCAGGAGGGCCTGGGGAATTACCATTGCCGTCACCATCATCAGGATCATCAGGGTCATCGGGGTTGCCATCATCATCTCCGGGGTTATCGGGTGGGTCATTTTGGTTAACCCCATCATTCTGAGCATCGCCTCTGCCTTCAGGGTCGCCATTGTCATCGGGGGGACCCATGTTGGCAGGGGGATCGAAGTACTCGAGGTCATCATGACTCTCATCTAGACGCTCGGAGGACTGTTTCTGGTCAGGTTCTTCACCTTCCATGAGCAGGTCCTTCGTGTTGGTGTCCAGGGTGGTCTGTGATGCAGAGCGAGCACGGGATTTGGTAAAGTGAGGGGAGGAGGTACCAAAAGCAGGAATAATAGGGCGACGTCGAGAGGTAGAGGGAAGAGGATGACTGGGGATTGCAATATTCTGTGAATGAGCAGTTGCGCAAGTGATAGTTCCAGTAGGCATAGAAAAAAAACAGTACCAGGGGTTGGAATCAGAATATACTGTTACGTTCCAGACAGTTCCAGAGATTCGGAGAGTGGACCCTTGGCCTCAGCATATGTGCTGTGCCCCTCCAATACTGCATGGGGTCTGATTCGGCTGCTTGGAACACGATGGAAGATAACAGGAAATACAGGAGATGTCAGAGAACAGAGAGGGGAACAAGTCCCAAAGGCTCGGATGACGAACAGGAGGTTAGGAAGGGTAAACGAAGTCGATATTCTGATTGGGGAGCGAGATACAAGGTAGTTACACTTAAGTACCGTCAGAAAGTGATACGGATAACTAACTAAGAAACCGGAAGACAAAAGAAGCGGATTTACAGGTAAAGAACATTTGCATATCAGAACTACAAATGGAAGAATGGAGAACACACAAAAATGCAAATCATAGTATAAGGCAAAGTGGAAAGTAAAGCAGACATCGGGGAATGAAGATAATAATTTCCGGGAGCGCTGATAGATGTACAAATGGACACCACACGTTGCATTGGTCGTAATTGACTGTGTGAGCGCATCCACCCATTCAGACAACGGGACGGGGGATCCTGACAAGGAAACACAAGTGGAGGGAGCAGGAAAGCATTGGACTTGATCGGAATCGGATCTTCAGATTTTCGGAAACGTGCGTGGATTGTAAGTGTGGAAACAGACGCTTGATGCAGACTTGACAGTATCAGACCGCCCCTCAGTGCTGGATCTGATGTTTGTGGCAGTTCAAGATGCTCTCACAGTCCAGTATAGGATTGAGCCGTCCCTCAGGGGCATGTTAGACCATGCACCCCTTATCATTTCACTTCCCACCGGCTGCATAATGCTGGGAGGTAGGCGAAGGGCCATACCCAGGGAATTGGAGGAGGAAGAAGACTTCCTTTTCATGTGCTCAGAAGGAATCTCTGCCCTATTGGGCAGAGAGCCTCAGACTTCTGACCAGGTTGAGGAGATGGCATCTGCTGTTGCCGAGGTCTTTTCCATGGCATGGGATTCCTGCGCCAAGGAGTTCAACATCGTCTCACATTCCAAGCCATGGTGGAATGGTGAGTGTCAAGCCGTGCTTAGTCGTCATAGGGCCTCTGGGTCCCCTGAAGACTGGGCTAAATTTAGACAGGCCACTAAAGTGGCCAAGCAGGCTTTCTTTGATGACAAAATCGCAGAGATTGCCACAACCAACAAGCGACCATGGGACCTAATGGAATGGGTCAAACAATGCAAAGTCCCAGCAGTGAAAGCCATCACATATGGTGGCAAACCTTGTCATGATCTAAGTGAACTATGGGGTGTGCTCCATGGAATGTACAATGCAGCATCAGACTGTCGACCTGATGTTGGCATCTTGGACTCCCTGCCCTCTCTGCCTGAGAGGGAGTGGGTGCCCTTCTCCAAACTGGAACTTACTGAGGCCCTCTTGGCATGCTCCTCTGTGTCTGCCCCAGGACCAGACCATGTCACATGGTCCCACCTGAAGGACATCACCATGAGCGATTCGTGTAGTGGTGTGTTTCTCGCCTTGGCCAATGGCTGCCTTCGGGTGGGCCACTGGCCTCGGCACTTCAAGGAGTCAGTCTCAGTTATCATCCCTAAACTGGGCAAGCCCTCATACTCGACCCCCAAGGCATTCAGGCCCATTGTGCTTCTGAACACCCTGGGAAAGCTCATTGAGAAAATGCTATCAAAGCGTCTCCAGTTCGACTCTGTTAAGTATGGGGTATTTCATCCAAACCAGCTCGGGGGCATTCGGCAACACTCTACAGAGGACACCGGGCTGTTCCTTACCCATGTCATCAGGAGTGGCTGGGCTAAGGGTCTCAAGACTAGCGTAGTCGCCTTCGACATCACTCAGTTCTTCCCATCATTGAATCATGATATGCTCATGGCAATTTTAGCGAGACAGGGATTTCCCCCCAATGTGGGGAGATTCTTCGCCTCGTACCTCATGGGGTGTGCCACCTCTTACCTTTGGGGGCAATTCTCCTCGGATTCCATGGATGCTGATGTTGGTGTGGGATAGGGCTCAGCCCTGTCCCCAGTGCTGTCAGCCTTGTACCTTGCTCCTCTAATGAAGTTATTCAACAGGGAAGCAGCCACTCTCTGGGTCACCCTCCTCTCTTATGTGGATGATGGCACGCTAATCGCCCAGGCGAAGAACTGGACTGACAACCTGCAGGCCCTGAAAGGGGCCTATGCAATTATCTATAGGCTATTCGTGGCTTTCGCTCTGGTCTTGGAGCATTCCAAGTCCGAGCTATTCCACTTCTCCTGGAAACCGGGTGATGAGAACCCCCTGATCGATCTGGGCTTTGCCCCCTTTTTTTTTTTTTTTTTTTTTTGTTCAACAATTTATTACGCGGGGCCCAATCGCAGTCCGCGCCTGCACATAAGTC
>JAEUWR010000314.1:0-82181 GCA_018524895.1 Podaxis sp. C-F-101400 | reverse complement strand
TGTTCGGTAGACTATGGCACCCCAGACGCGTTAAGCGCCTGGGGGATGGTGGTGGGAAGAGATCAAGAGCCGTGACGATGTGACCAAAGTACCAATCCCCTCCCAGCATTTACTATGCGCTCAGCGCTTCAATCTCGGTCAAGTCCTGATCGACGGCTTTTTTGAGCTGTTGGTTGTTCGGCACAATCTACTAAATTTCGTGCGTGAGGAAGTCCGACCTCCATCAAACCCAGACAACCTAGATGAGCACTGGACAGACACTTTGGATCCCAGAATTTACATGCGCACGCGTAAAGCCAGATGAGAGCAAATAGCACCAGAGGGTACCGCTTTCAATTCGAAATTCATCCAGTCTGGTCATGAGAGCTGGCCTGGTCTGATTGCTTAAATGATCAAACCAAATCAACGACGGTCAAGTGGGTTCTCTTGACTGCCTCCCAAAATCCACTGGGATACATCACGCCACGAGTTTTGACTAAACATAATCACGCCAATCCCTTGCGAGAACTTGTCAACCTCCTCTCTGTGTGTGAGTGCTCCTACCTTATTTGACTCTTTGAAGCTTGGATATTGGCAATTGTCAAACTGACATAGTATCATTGGAGGTGGCTTAATGGCTTGGCCACGCATGTCGCCACACTATGTACATGCCAATGAAGGGGAACAAAGGACTGCTTAGGCCTTGTTCTAGGAGACTTCACGTGTCTGTGGTTACTCACCCTGCTACTACCTGAGCCTCTCACTCGCAAAGCCATATTGAAGGATACATTCCCAACAGACTTCGCTTAAGCTCGCTTACAGTTACATATCACGTTGACTAATGAATTGATCTTTCCTTGCTGGATCAACCATGTTCGCCCTTAGCACGAGACTTTCCGTAGGAGACTGGCCTCATCTCCCAGACCTACAGCGCCCAATCCTTATCTCCTCTCCTACCAATCTGATCCAACATTCCCAAACACATGATTATAAATAGTGCAGCGTCAATAAGGCCACGACATTCATCTCTTACTCCCACATTCATACGCTATCTGTGCCTCCTCGCCAGGTACTGCGGCGCATCTCGCAATAGCCAGTCAGACTGGCGCATATCCCAGTGTAAACAAGTAGCTCGATTAGCTATCAGGACTCTCCATACGGTAAGCCCCAGGCTTACACCTCATCTTGAAAGCCCTAATATAGGTAGTCAATAGACAATCACGGTTGGTGCGAGTCCCTTTCAGCCTTTGGTGAGTTTGAGCTTTTGAATGCAGTGACTCCTCACCGCCAACAGGCTACAACATTTTTGCTTTGTCTACAATCATAGCGTCGAGCTCCCAGTCCCAGCGACGAGGGGGATACGCAAGCCTTGTCCAATCAAATTGGACCGACTGGCGATAAAGTAACGGGTGTCCTCTCTGTTTTACTGCAGGGCGCTCACGTTATGGCGAATTTCCCAGGTGTCGGACGAGCCGCATACACACAAACAACGCTGGGTACGGGCGGCGCCCAAGTT
This sequence comes from Podaxis sp. C-F-101400, assembly GCA_018524895.1. Lineage (NCBI taxonomy): Eukaryota > Fungi > Basidiomycota > Agaricomycetes > Agaricales > Agaricaceae > Podaxis > Podaxis sp. C-F-101400. The sequence continues at coordinate 80,686 of JAEUWR010000314.1, read as the reverse complement.
TGAAGTGGGTTTAGCTGTGTATACATACAACATTTGCCGGGCAAATTAGCGCCCAGATTGCGCACCTGAAGATTGTTGGCCTCGATACGCCCGGGGCTATAGCACTCCACGTGGAGTACGCACGTCAAGCAATTCCATCATATCTTTTTCTCGTTGACCATATCCCAGCCTGCCATTTCTCTCCCATCGACACTCGCCTTTCGGCATACCCTCTCTTTCCCCGAAACCAGCCAAACCATGCCCTTTGATCCCAATACTGAGATATTCCCACAGGAACTGTTCAATTTGATCATCGAGTGCGCGAAGGACGACCGACGCGCCCTCTGTAACCTATCCCTCGTTTCGAAGGCTTTTCTCACTGATGCCCAGCGGTTTTTGTATCAAAGGGTCGTGCTAGGCGGTATGAGGGTGATGAAAGGAAAACGTGATAGATGGGCAATCTCTAATGTCAACAACGACACTGTTTTCTTCAGGACTTTGGCTCGTACACCTTGTCTTGCATACTACGTGCGGGAATTTTCCTTCCTTCCCGATACTCGTTACAGGGGAGACCATTTCTGGTGCCTTTTTCGCCAAGCCCTTCACCAAATGGTCAATCTCAAATGTCTCCAATTGACATTGATGGCCATCGATGGCAGTCTCTTCCGTATCCTCGAGGAGCTCTGCAACCGCCCTTTCCAGCTCGAAAGATTCAGCTGGAAGGATTACCGTTGGACCATGACTGTCCACGAATTGGTGGCTCTCGTCTCATTCCTTTCCTCCCAGCCGCACCTCCAAGTACTTGACTTCTTGTCGAATTCTTCGTCAATCGCGGTCCCCCGAGCATGTTGCCCGAGTCTGACGACGTTTGCCGGTAGCTATGAGGTGGCACTTAACGTGCTGCGCGATCGCCCAATCACGAATTTCATCTGGATTGGAGGACAAATAGAGCCAGTGTCTCCCTTGAGTCTATACTGGCAAACAGAGCTCTCGAAATTGCGCGTTCTCGTTTTCCGTGACTATTTCCCAACATTAATTGATATTGCCGAACTCGTATCTTGTTTGCAATCGCTCGAGGCACTTCAAATATCCTTCACGAATCATCACATCCCTCCCAAGGAGGCTGTCCTGAAGGTGAGTAGACAAATGGTTTTTTATTTGATATGTACAACTGACTTTAGGTGTTAGAAGGCGACGGAGCTTCTCCACTACCTACCCTCAACAAAGAATTTGCGAATTTTGGTGTGGACAGGCACAACCCCTCTTGGGCTACGGGCCACACCTTCGGAATGCGACTTGACTTTCGAAGAGGCTGTTCCAATATTCTTTGATCGCAATTCTGGCTTAGAATGTGTCTACTACTGCACGCAAAGCTCACTGAACAGCCAGGAACGTTGTTTGCGGTGGGCCAGGGGAGCAACAAGGCCAGTTGAAGTGGGTGCGGAGATTTTAACAAATTCTTATCGCAGGCTGGGCTTCGACAATACTCTGATGGACCCGCAGGCCATCTACGGTCTGTAGTCCAAGACGAGCCGTTAGGGTGTACTGGTGAATACCCCATCCAACGCTCCAGCGTCAATAAGTTCATACCTCGATGGTTATGGTGCTTGTAATTCTTTGATTTTCTCATGTAAAGTAGGTTGTATTCATAGCATAAGGAAGCTGTACTTGTATTCTTGCTACTCTGCGCATCCAATCTTGCCCGAGACCTTTTCTCTGCATCCTCTCCTGTTCCGTTGTCTGATGCCTTACTGCTGAAATCCAACTAAACCTAATTTCATACCCCACAAAGCTGTGCTGTTATTTGGCTGGAGATGCTATACAAACAAACACCTGTGACTCCCAAGTTGAATGCTGGACGCCGTGGACTGGCTTACCATTATCATATCTTGACCCACTACCACCATGATAACCATATAGAACTCCTCCCTATCCTTCCCACACGTTCGTGGACTCTGAACAATGATCCCTCGAATATCTGTTTGAATTCACTGTACAAAAACACCCACCGACTACTGCTATCTCACAACCTAACCGACGCCGAATTCCCAAGTCACACTCAACATTCACCAAGCTCAGAGGAACCAATCGTATTCGGCCAACGCAAAGCCACATATTTATATACAGAACGGAAGACAAGGATCACACCTAATACATGTTTGGCGAATACGAGTCCGAAAGCCCGCGTGTTCCGTCTCCCTGGGATTCCCTGATATCCAGCCCCCGTTCTTTGTCGCCTTCAAAGTCCGGTAGCCACTCGAACGGCAACCTCGTCGTAGATGCCATCTCAACATCCATTTCCCCTCAATATCTCTCTCCTTCACCCCTACTCCTTCCTCGGCTGGTGCCTGAAAATGACTCAGGCAACGTCGAATACAAACTCCAGCTCCTCAATCCGTCTCCTGCTCGTTTCGCCCGCCTTGTAACCCAGCTCAAGTGGAGACTGCTTGAGGGAGGTGGTCAAGCCTACTACGAGCTCGGAGTGGCTGACTCCGGGGACCTGGTGGGCTTGGGTAGAGACGAGCTCGAATCCAGCCTTGACACTCTAGAAATGATGGCAGGCGAAATTGGTGCCAGCGTCATTGTAGTCAAGGAAATTGAAGTTCCACCGGAACTGGCAGCACGATATGAAGAGGACTCACGGAACGGTGGCCAACCCAAAACCTGGGGCGATGCAAGGGGGAAGAGGTCCAGGAGAAGGGAGAAAGGATTGATAATGTCTTACCTTGATGACGACGACTCGGCGGCCGCTTCCACGGTATCGCTATCATCGGCCACCAACACAGAGACCGAGGGAGCCACCGATGATGGCGACTGCGATGACGTGCAGATTACAGTCGTCTTGCAAAGACCCACGGCCCCCGATCGCGCCATGTCCGATATCGCAGACTCTATGGCGATGTTTTCCATGGATTCGGAACTCGAATCTGACGCGGCAGAAGGGGCTGATGTCTCAGAGATCGATGAAGACAAGCTGGTTTTGTCGCCCCCACAATATGCCATCGACCTCGAAATATCCTCGGTGTACAAGCCGCGCCCAATGCGGAAGAGGTTCTATCATACTCAGCCCGGTCATCAGCACCACCAAAAAGGACAGGGTCGTTCAGTCGGAAAAGGAGGGAAGAAGGGGCCAGGGCAAGAGAAGCACCATAACCACCACATGCGGAAGGACTCTTCCAACGACAGTACTTCCGTTCGTACAAACAAGGCTCTGACTAGGAGGCAGGCAAGGGATAGGAGGCGCGAAGAACGGAAACAAAACTTAATCGCCCTTGCTGCACGCGGCGTCGTCGAAGCGGCAAATGCAAACTCCATTCCAACGAACGGTGCAGACCACATCTCTCGCAGTATCTCCACTGAGCCAATCGAGGATGTTCGTGCCGAGACTGATACACTTATCGAGAAACTTGAAGCACTACATGTTGATGTCGGACAGAGCGTTTCTTTGCCCCGAGTTCCGGAGTCCATTCTTTCCACGTCAGTTACTAGCACGACCACGGACAGCACCAATACTACTGTGGCGATTAGCGTGAACACAAGCACGACGATCATAGAAGACACGGTTTATCATACTGGCGTTGACGAAGACAATGTCGATGACCATGGGATAGTTCATGGTGATGGTGACGACGATGACGGAGAGGTGTTTTGTGCCCCAGCCGTACCACCTTCCGTCTCCGGACTTGCAGAGGATGGAGGCGGAAAACCAGACATGAAGCTGATTGTAGAAGTCCTTGTTGTGAGGAAAATGTCTATGGAAGAAGGTTTCTTGGACTTCGAAGGTTTTTCTTTTGTTTGAGTCAGATCTCTCTTATAGCTTGTTTTACATACATACCTGAATGTATTCCTATTGTTAATCCACCATTTTTGCGCCCGAATCTTTCATTCTACCAAAGGCTGTTGACGGCCACATTACACAGGGGAAGTGAGCGAAAGCAGATAAAAAAAAAAAACAGAAATTCAATTACTCCGTTATGCATTAAGGGGGAATCGAACCCCCGGCGGGTCGAGATAGATTGGCAACGACCCAGGTTACCACTACCCCATTAATGCGACAAGCTCTTTCCCCGAATTCAAAACCAAACACCAGTAGCGTAGTATTAATACAGGCAGCATGTCACTATAAATTAGGAGGAACAATACACAGCGAGTCTAAAGTACATCCGGTGGTGAATTCGAATCAAAAAAAAAAAATCAGGCCAATATATTCAATCAAGCATCCATCAGCGTAGTTTGGTCAATGAGCTTCCTGGCCTGCTCGTCGCGCGGGGTGATGGAATGGCTAAAGGGAAGCGGATGGCTAGACAATCCTGGAATCAGCAAAACATTCTAATAATTTTGGGGCCAACCAAAGGCTCACCAGATCATTCCCGAGGAGAATTTGGCCTCGACCTTCACCGGGTTCCCATTCTCATCTCTGCCCGGAGCAATATCAAAAACGGAGAGGATGCATGCGACCGAGATCCAGAGTTGGGCCTCTGCCATGAAACGTCCAGGGCAGATCCGGCGACCATAGCCGAAGGCAGTGGACAAGGGATCATTGGGAGAAAACTGTTGGCCATCTGGTTTGCCGACGAAGCGCTCTGGGTTGAAACGCAATGGCTCTGGGAAGATTGCCGGGTCGTGGAGAATCGTCCTAGAATAAAAACATCATTCAGAGATCCGAGAACAAATTGAATTGATGAAGCCAAAACTGTACCATGAGTTGCCCATGATCAGCGTTCCGGCAGGAATGAAGTATCCCCGATAGATATCGTTCCCTGTCGACATATGAGGCAAGCCTACGGAAAAGAACGATGGATTTCATTTCGCTCTTATGATCCGGCGGAAGGAACTCACCTAAAGGCGCCACGGGATTCCATCTTGGCATTTTCACGAAAGGTTACTAAACGGGTTGGTAGCACACCGGTGAATGTAACGTACCTGAGTACCTCTTTGGTGATAGCAGTTACATATGGCAGCGAGTCACGGTCGGTGAAGTCGGGCAATCTACCTCGACCGACTACACGATCAAGTTCCTCGCGGGCCCGCTGTTGAACCTCTGGGTGTAGGACCATGGCCAGGAAGAAGGAAGAAAGAGAGGAAACGCTCTGTAAAACTGATGTGATTATAACTTCCGACGCAATAGGGATATGACGTACACTCTCAGCGCCAGCTGCAAGAAGCAAAAAAAGCGTCAGTGAAGGAATCGACGCCCAGGAAAGAACGTAATCTCACCAGCGTAGGCTAGACCCGCGCAATTTCTGATTTGTTCCATCTCCTCATCCCTGTTCTCCTTCTGCTCGATGTCCGTGACAAGATTAGTTACGAAGCAGGGACTAGCAGTGCCAGATTTCTGTAGTAGTAACAACAGGGAATGGGATCTAAAATAGCACCAATGACGTGAGAGTACGTACCAGCGCCCTCAACACTGTTTCAAAAGGGGCATTGCGCATCTCCATTACAGCTTGCCTCCAATAGCGAGCTTTGATCTGAAAGCCTGCCCCAGGTACCCATGATCTGTCCAAAGAGCGCGTTAGCACAACAATGCACTCACCCATGGCTACCGAAACCAGACGTACGGTACGTATTTCACTGACGTTAAAAGATGGGATCAGAATGCTGCAACTCGGTGTACGGTAGCGAACAAGTATACTCACAGCTAGGAATGAGGTCAACGAGGAATGCTCCCGGATTGGCTGCCCTCGCCATTCCGTCCAACGCGGTCTCAGCAACAGAAATGTACTTGTCGTCGTGGGGCGACACCTTGATTCCATAGACGACTCCCATGATCACACTGGCGGCGTTGCTTGTTTTGGGAATCAACATCGAACGAAGAAATGGAGATTTTGAGGTGAAATTTTAAACTCACTGCCTAAGATTGTTGATGAGATCTTGAGGCCTCTCGAGGATGGAGCGCAGTAGTTCATGCGCTGCCTTGAGTTGAACAGGCCAGTAAATGGGTGCGACGGACTGTTGGAACTGCCTGTGGAACATCTTGCGATGATTCTTCCATCGTTCACCTATCACAAACATGAGCCACGCAACCCCCAAACCAATCACCCCTCCGCTTACCGTACCGCATATGACCAAAGCTCCAGTCCCACCCCATCCTATCAGGTTTAAATGAATTCCAAGATCAGAAACTCTAGAAGCAGGAAAGCTTACAGGCCGTTAATCATCGGTGACTCGTACCGGTCCGAATAGTTCGCAGAACGCTTCTCGAAAAGCTCATTTGCGGTCTGGAAGTCGTTGACGATGAGAACGTTCTTTCCAAGAGCGCTGAGGAACACAAGATCTCCTACAGAAGCATCGTAGTGAGTCCTTCCTACCATCATACTCGAAGAACGAGCTGAGCCTGACCATATTTATGCGCCATCCCTAGATACGCTGCACTCTCATTCTCGCGCGCAAAGTCAAACAAGTTCCCAATCAGAGGTAACGGCTTCGGTCCTGGAGGACATGGCAAACCTCTAGGATTATCACGACGACGGACATACAACTTCCAAAGCAAATGGCAGAGCAGCGAGACCAAGATGAAGTACATCCCCAGGGACATCCGAGTTTGTTTGGCAGCAAAGCCACGAAGAGCCTTGGAGACTGACTCAAAGGAGTCTGCGATAGAAACCATTGGCATGGTGACTGGCAAGGTGTTCTGGGTCAAGTTTCGTGAGCATAGAGCTTCCATCGTGCAGAGTGGTTTGAGCCACACCTCCAGCCGTGCAAGAGGCTCTTTATAGTTGCCGTCCATCACATACCTGATCCGATGGACCAGAACAGATCTCATCTCAGAATTATTAAAAGTTGGCCGGAACGAGGGGTCGTGTGTACGTGCGTCTGTAGGATCGTAAAAATGGGCACCATAGGGAAACCATGTGTTGCGGCAACCCAATGTAATTGTTTTTTGGACGGCCGGGGTTGACGAAGTCTCACCAAAACGTTGCCTCCCTCGGTTCCACTGATAAGCTTTTTCCTACGTCGGGAAAGTATAAACAGCCCTTCGTGACGCGGGTGTGGCCAGGGTCACGGCATGCCAGTACCAAGAAATTCCCATGACCACTCGAAGACAAAAAGAGTTTAAATAGTAGGAAGGTTAAAGAACGTTGGGTAAGTTCGAAATTGGAAATGGTGTAGAACTTTTGACCAAAACATCCACAGAAAATGGGGAGTTGTCATCGCTTGGGAGCGTACTCGTGATGTCTCATGAGACGATGATCATGAATAGCATAAACGCAGGGCTCCACTGAGCTCCATCTCCTTGACTCCGAAATGCCTCGAACCTTGATGTGGTGATTCGCCACTGATGCCATACGGTTTTCATAGTAACAGTGAGAAAGCATCATGCAAACATAGCAGATGGCGAAGAAAATAAGACGGCAGCCACCAAACACCTCGGGACGGCAGTGTAGGTTATTTTTTCGTACCGCCTTTCGGTTGTCTGTGCAGATCCGGACGGATCGCACTTTTCAGACCATGCTACATGACACGACACCATCGTGGGAGCTAGGAGGGTGTCTGAAGCGAACAAGAACGGGATGCAACACAACGCAACGCTGTGGGTTCAGAAGTCCGGCAAACTGAATGGCTTGGTCGACATCGCACCACAGAACCACCAAATTCGTACTAGGCTGAAATCAATCTCCACCAACTGTCGCGGAGACTATAACACCTAATAGCGGCAAGGTTTTAAGTCAGAATTCAAGGGCATGTACTTATCAACCGTCCATACGCATCATGTGTTACTTCAATCGTCGGCGCTGAGAGGGTCTCCGGCGAGTGGACCTCGCTTGAAAGTTTGGTGAGTAACGTGCATGATGTCACAAAGGCTTGCGGTTTCAAGGAGTTTATGCAACATTCCCGAAGTCAAAATGGTAGCGACAGTGTCAAAGTAAGTAACGCACGGACCAAAGACCCCTATCTATGCCACCCATCCTTTAGAGAATGCCTGTCCAGGTCTCTATCAAATCGACAGTGCAAACGCCTGAAATGGGGATGTACTGCTTCGTAATCATCTTGATCACTTCTTGCGCAACTAGGCCGCCAAGAAGCGCAGCTGTATTGGGGAGATCTGCCGTTGGGGATCGTGCACTAGTGTAAAATGAAATGAATGAGCAACATGCGGCGAGCGTTCGGAGGAGACCCAAACGCATACATTTCTCCCACTGTGTACTCGAACTCTTCAGGCAGCTTCGTCCCAGGTGGCAGCAATGATTGAGCTTCTTGCGTGAGCGCCTCAACCGTGAACACCGGAATCTCGCCTAGAGAGGGTACTGGAGTCTTGGAGGCCAGGGAGGAGGCGGCCGAGAGAGCAAGATGGATGGCAAGTTGCTTTGGCAAGGTGTCCACAGCGTCAGCTACGGTAGCGTGTAAACACATCGACGAACTTACATAAAAGCAAAATCCACTTACCGAGCGCCGTTGCGTTCCTATCTATAGAATTCCACGATAATCCACGAATGACCTTCAATGCATGCGCATTCTTGACGAATGAATCAATTATAGCATCGTCAATCTTGACCTCAGTGGAGATATAGCTCTTGAAGACGTTCTTCTCCAATTCTGCTTGATCCTTGTAGAGCTTTTGGAGCCCGATATATGCATCCGTGCTGGCTTTCATATCGGGGAGGGTGCTGGTGAGTGGCAATGTATAGGGTGGAGCCGCAGTGAACTTCTTGAGGGCGGCGAGGAGGTGAAAGAATGGTGGAGCTACAAGGACGTGAGTATACGCGTTGTTTCGAACGATGAGAAACGCATACATGAGGCGTTCAGCGTCTGGAGCTTAGGGTCATTGAAGAGCTCAGCAACTTCGCCGGGCACCTTGGTTTCCGTCCATGCACGATACGCTTGTGCTTCCGCCTCTTCGAAGTTTTCCTCGTCAAACTTGTGCTTCATGCTATGAATGAGCTCCTTGAAGGCTTTTCGGTCCGCAGAAGACTGAGGAGCAAGACCACCATGCTACGAGCGCCTCTCGTCATCTGTGTCGCTCATTGAGAAAACAGAAAACCACAGACCTCTTGCTTCCATTTTTCCATCGCCTTGACGAGGATGATCACATAGGGCACGTGGCCGTGGTCCGTTGGGTCAAGGGCGTCGAGGTCGAGAGATTGGGCATACTGGAGGAGAGCAGGGAATGGTTTATCGATACGAAGGGAAGGTGCTGTATCGGAATGCGACTCGATGACTGTATGACAGAAAGTGATGTCAAACCATGTGCACAAGACAAGGCTTAGGCCACGTACTGGTGTGCTCGTGCTGTTGGATGAAGAACTCCGCAAGGAACCCTGCAGAACGGACAATGACCAATGGCGGTGCATCTTCATCTTCCCAGAGTAACTGTGATAATCTTTCAACCTGCGATTGGGATAGATTGTGAGCGACAACGAGATTATACTTGAAGAGCTCGCTCTTCCCCGCGGCGAGCAGCTGTTCAACGGATCTGATGTCTGCATTTCCCCGCACACCCTCGTTAAGTTCTCCGAGCAGCCTGACTGCCTCCTGTGCCCGAGATTTGCCGATACTGAGAGGTCCTTCAAGGAAAAAGTTGTTGCCCGCATCTGCTGGAGTCACGATTGCATCATCAAGTATGGTAAATGCACCCACGCCGGGAAGCACAAGGTTCTTGAGGATGCTTGTGCTCGTGGCTGTGGATGATAATACAAGAAGGTGTGCCGATTCAAGGGCAGCTTGTCCGGTCGCCGCCCAGAGGCGAAGCTGACGATCGTAGCGACGGGTCTTGTTGTCGGGTGCAGTTCTGCAACAATGTTTACTCAGAGACCGGGTCATAGCGTGCCAATACTGACTCTGTGGTGATTGCGGTTGTGACTGTCTCTATATCTTGTGGTTGTTGAGACATGGCGAATAAGGGGCAAAGGGTAGGTTTCGAGATCACCAATCGATTATGCGTCCATATAATTAGCGCCCAGTTGCATCACTCCTGTTCCCGTTTCAGGCATTACCGCCATCATTGGCCTGCAACAAACCCAAAAAAGCTTGCCGGGACTCAAAGTCACTGGGAAAAAGGCAGCGCTCGTGTCATTAAAAACTGCCGTCCAAAACTTCCTGGTGCCTATGGGTGTTAATCATGAGCACGTTCCGAACCTGGGCTCAATCCTTTGAGAAAGAAGACCTACCTACTCTATCCTTCCACAAATGAATGACGTAGAGATATTAGTTTGTCCTTTAAACGCCTCTCGGTGTTTTTGTGAAGGAGCCATGCTGAAGAGTCTTGTACCGGTGACATGAGAGCCACCCACATAATTCCTTCCTACCTCATCGCAGTTCCTCTCCTGGTTTCAGTCATGGGTCCATATGGTATAGGGTTGATCTATGTGTTTTTTAACCTCCGCGATCCTTCCATGTCGTCATTGCTGCTTCGCTCCCTCTGTGTTTTACGTGTCCAACAAACGAACTCTGGGCGCGTGAGCCACGGCCAGCAAGCCACACTCATCATGCGTGGGCGAAAATGGCTTTAGGCCCAACTTAAGGAACACTCCGGTGAGGAGTGAGTGCGGGGTAAATTGATGCACAAAGCTCCATCAGTGATACACAAAGCATGATAGCAATTCACTATTGGCCGGGGTTGGATGCTCGAGTTCGACATGAGCTTGCCGCATGTGCATGCGGTGACCATGTGAGTCATCAGATCAATGGAGTTCAGGTGCACGACACTGGACGGTGCGATTGAGACCGGAGGATAGGAGCGAACACAATGACGTAGTACGGCCGCGATGACGGATGGCCCAATGCTTTAGCCTCGCTGACCGAGCCTAATTCTCTGAACGCTTATCCTGTGCCCTTGAGGGCCTTCTGTACTGGAGTCTGACCAGGATAAATACTGACCTTGTCTCCACCGAGATGAAGAGCAGCAACCCTTCGAAATTTGTTTATACCCCTATTGACTGAAGCTTTCCCACGAACAGATGGATTATTCCTGGAAAAACTAGACATCTTGACGCTGACCAGCTTCAGAAGCCGAGTTCCGTATCATGCCATAACTCCGCGAGCCTATTCTGTCGATTTTCACTCCGCATCGTAATCCATCTCCAACGTGCTTCATTTGCACGTCGTGATTTTGGGTAAGTATATACTTGCTGTATGTACATGAGGCCCGGAGTGTCAAGAGAATGTATTGCATGAATAGCACTCGGCTTGGAAGTTTTTTCTTATCGATGTGTTTTTGGCTGTGATTATCGATAGGTGGTCTTTGCCCCGCAACAGCAGCGTGCAGGGCGCCAGTGAGGCTGATTCCCCTATGCCCGCAAATGTGAAGAACCAGGGATAGTTTGGCTCCAAATGGGTAATGAGACGCGCATTTCCGGAAATCATCCACCTAATTTTGCTCGTGCCTCCCTCGTGCTCTGTTCTACAAAAAGGTCTGGAATATTTCTTGGAACCGCACAACCTTCCCCTATTATAGCCTTTGGTCCTGTGTTCCCAGGCAGCAGTACGTTTATCCTCCCTCCGCCCTCCGTTCCGATATCCATTAACAAAACCTAAAAGCTTTCACTAGAACCGGTTCTCCATCATACTCGGATTCCGTATAATGGCTACCACCACGGTTCTCGATGTTGCCGGGGATGCCGGTTCCGCCCAATCGCCTCAGGCGCCTTCTTCCTTTATCTATCTCGCCCTCTACAATTACTTGGCCGATGATGCCGCCGAGGACACCCAGACGAACGAGTGGCCGCCCCACAGGCTCAGTTGGAGGCTCATCCCTTCAGAGTCAGCCACCGTTCCCAAGGACGGCCACGAGATTTTCGGCATCCACCACGATGAAAGTTCGATCGTTGCCTCGGACAACGAGTACGTCGACGACCCAATGGAAGACATCCGTGCCTTCATCCGACTCCCTGTCCAACCCACAAAATCGTACGATGATCTCGTCAAACAGGTTCAGACCCTCAGCGAGACCTTTATTGCCGACGCTATCGATGATGGCTGGCAGGAATGGGAGTGGGTGTATAATGTATTCGAGACGCTCGAGATTCTGGATTATCTCGACGACCGCGTCACCAACAATTGGCAGTATATCAACAAACCAAAGATGGAGGTCTTCAGGGAGAAGATCCTTAATCTAGCCCAGCAGGTGCACGATAGGGACGGCCCTCCTGAGACTCGCGTCATCGACTTCCCCCTTGCCTCCTAGCCCCCTCTCCTCCTTCCCCTCTTGTTTCACTCCTGAACATATTTAGGAGCCCTGGTCGGCCCTGTTACGACCGCCTACATTGTCATCGCTACATTATTCCTATCATTTTTCCAATACTCAACCGTACGATAGCCAGTCTATTACATACCTCGCCCTCTATACAGTAAATCAACGATTGTAACTTGTAGCTGTACTTAAATATGTGTTGTGCTGCACGAAATAAAGCAGCGCCTATCAACAGTCTCAGTCTGATGTGTGAACAACACGTTCGCGTGGCTAACAATCATCAAATCCAAATTAAATTTGCCCCTTGGCGCTGGGTTTGGGGCTGATCCCAACCACCACCGACATCACCAACATCACCATCATGACCACCGACATACGTCAATACGGCGAGCTTGGCACCCACCTCCTTCTCGAATCACGCCGCTCCTCACAGACTGACACGCTTCTCAAATACAACGACTCTCTCGTTCGTTCCATCATCCGCGAACAACGCGATCTCGAAAAATCCCTCCTCTCCCAAATCTCCAAAACACCGGAAAATGAAACACCTCCGCCGGCAGTCATCATCCTCCAAACAGCCATTCTGCGAAACAAACGTTGTCTCCTTGCGTACCACTCCCATCGCCTCGATCGTCTGCGAGACATGTATTGGGCTGTGGGCGGTGCGCTGCCGCATATCCTAAGCGATCCTGATACGAGGAGTAAATTGAGTCCGCATGAGGTGGACTATTTGAGGGGTTATCATTCGTCGGCTATGGATTTCAGGGGAGAGTTTTCGAATGAGTTGGATATCATGGCGAGCATCACTGTGCCTCCGAAGGAATTGCACGTGTCTGTGAAGGTTGTGAAAGATTGTGGAGTCATCCAGACGGAGCTTGGGACGATTGATTTCAAGAAAGGGCAGAGGTTCATGGTGCGAAGGGCAGATATTGAGCACCTGATTGTGCAAGGGTATTTGGAGGAGGTTTCAGGGCCATGATGAAGGATGTAGAGGATCTGATGAAGGTATGGGTTCGGTACTCGGGTACTGGGTGTTGTGTCCTCGGTTTGGCTGTTGACTCCCTGCGTCTTCCTGAGGCTTTGGAGAAGCTGTGTGCTTGCCGAAGGCTGTGGATGCTTGTTGGGAGGACGCCGAATAAAGCACCAGGTTCTTGGGTGACTGCGGTCCAAGTACTGCGGTCAGTAGGGTGGGGTCTCTTATTTTCCCACAATGCCGCCCAGATTTAACGCCGATGTTATCAGCACGGGCCTTTTACGACTTGTTACGATTTGTGATCCTGTCGGACCGTTTGAATTGGTCCCGTAAATTGGCAGAACCCTTTGTATATTTGATACCAGGCCGTGAATACCATCTGACTATTATTCATTCACCTGGATGATCGCGTTCTCAAACCCGGGCCGTCGAAAGTGAAAGATTTCTATCTTGGGCCATAGGATTCAGGATCCAATATCCTCGCGATATTGTGTGTCATCGGTCTCCATGAGCCCTCGAGGCCTCAAGCTCGAGACCTCGTGTCTGCGGAACTAATAACCGTTTCCATTTCGTTTTCAGAAAATGAACAATGCTGTGGTTTTGGTTCCATTACTGTATTGTTCATTATCTTGTGGAATGGTAATTGATCACTTGGTGAGTATGAGCGCTTTACAGCCTCACTATCTCCAAGAGTCACCCAAAGGTACTGACGTTGGTTGTTAGTTTGAGACCAGAAGACCAGAGTAATGCCTGCCATGGGTATGGTCTCGCCGGCTTCGCAAGACTCGTTAGAGTTGACGAGAGAGCACCGGAGTCGACAGCCGAATAAATACGCGACGGTGGCTTTTAGCGGCCAGTGATAATCTAGCCCTGCAGTCAATATGATCTATTGCAAACATTGCAAATATATGATTACCAACCAAGCGCACCACTGTGCACCACTTGAAAATCAAGGCGAATCATCCTATCCGGTGTATAATCATTCGCCGCATGAAATATCACGGATGTTCGGAGCGGATAAAATGTTCTCGTTTGTGCACCCATTATTCAGAAATCTCATCCGAGGTTGTTTTAGAAAGATACCTACGCCTTTGGGGCCAGGTGTACGAGACATGAACAAGGGACAACATCCGAAGCTTCTGCTTCCAGCAACAATACAGCTGGCCGGGAATCCCATGACCTCAGACAGACTGGTCCAGTTGTTGAGTAGCCGGAAGGTTAACCGCCAGCCACTTCTACAGTCGGAGGTATTGCAGGATATTGGTCAAACTCGCAACCCTTGTATGCAGGGTCGGCAGAGAATGGCATTGGAACATCAGAAGCAGACAGGCTCATGTCCTGAGACTCTGATTTCTATAGATAGATCAGAGACGATAACGAGCGATATTCTTGTCGGCCAAGTTCCAAGACATTTCAATTGAAGGTGCCCCGGACTATTGCGCTGATCCGTATTCATGGTCTTGGTACTTGTGCGCCAATGCGCCCAACATCAGAGCGGGTATCCTTGGATTTGATAGTGTACTTGACGCCCCGATACGGTCCATGCAGATCGGATAGATGCTGTATATGTAGGCTGTCCAGAACACTCACATGAGCGAGCTTCTTTGCCAGTGGTTTTGTAGTTCGCTGACATTTGATTTCCGGGGATAATATGTGGTCACGTAAAGGCATTATGCAGGCACAGAAACACCGCCCAAAAGACGGCGAAGACCTGCTTGGGGGTGTGTGCTCCCACGGAGTAAAGTATAAATATCCACAGGCTCGGCTGATTAGGCTGTGGCGTTGTTTGTGAATCAGCTGTCGGGTGTCCGGGCGAGCAGAATGGTGCAGAGCTTCTAGCTTGTAGATTAAGATCGTGCAGCACACGTCTGTTGCAGCAAAGAAGTTATAGGCAGTAGTATATCAAGTATGAAGCTGTGAGCAAAAGTAGGATGACGAAATCGTGCAGAGATCTTGGAGAAAGCGATAAGTGACATAGGCGGAGATCCATCAGCACGTGATCCGGCGTGTACGAGCCAGCTCTTGTGCCTGGCAGCTTACAACTTACTCTTCGGTGCAAATGCGCCAGGTCTCGGTCCCATCTTTTTCCTACTCCCTATCTACACCCCCTACCTTACTCTTTCCACGTCGTTTTGCACGAAAACTTGCGCATATACCCACAACCCACGACCTACATTGATACAACATCTCCTATTCTTGACGCTCCAAGCAATCCAGGGCTGTCGGACCGTTTGATAGCACCACAAATCCCAGGTCGGCCTTTTAGCTCGTTATCCGGAGAGGATACACTAACTCAGTGCTTATCTGCATTACAGCGGAACACCTACACTGGCAATTATTGTCTCATACGGACAAGGTCGGTGTGGAGGGAACCTCGCGCATAAATACATCCGGCGCTTTTCGTGGTCAGAGTGGTGATGAAATGATTGCATTAGTATCTGTGGTTTCTGGGGAGGATAATCAACCACCAACAATCACACTACGAGAAGTGAACCCGGATAGGACGGACAAGGACGCAGAGGAGAAGTCAATAGGTCAGTGCGTCGCGCTGTTTGTCACTCCCCTACGTCCGCTAATCCTCCACAAGGCGGCAATGTACGCACCGCTTCCCAGTCCGATCTTTATACTCTATCGGACCGTGCCAGCAATTTCTTCGGAACCTATGACCCAAATTATGACTCGCAATCAGCGGTGTTGGGTATGTATATGTCAGGATACATAAACAGTATATCTTTTCTCATGCATGTACGCCCAGAGGAGGAAGATTCGCCGTACCCCGAAGTACGGTCCGCAGTTGCCAACTTTGATGACCCATCAATGCCAGTCTCCACTCTCCGTGCATGGATTCTGGGGATCTTTTGGGCAATCCTTATACCGGGCATGAACCAATTTTTCTACCTTCGATACCCCTCAGTCGCCATAGGTAGTGTAAGTGGTTATGTGTACATGTTACACTTGAGTCTGACGGTGGCGCAGTTGGTGGCTCAACTCCTAGTGTTTCCAGTCGGCCGAGCCTGGGTACGGGTGGTGCCTACAAGGACAATTTGTGGCGTAGAACTCAATCCTGGTCCCTTTACCATCAAAGAACATGTACGAAATCTTGTATGCTCTAGTTCTATCGGAATGCTAACGATCGCTTCGGGGACAGGTGCTCGTTACCATTATGGCTAGTGTTGGCGCCCAGACTGCGTATGCCACCGACATAATCGCAGTCCAGAGATTCTACTATAACCAACACTGGTCGTTCTGGTACCAGTGGATGTTAGTTATGTCGACACAGTTGATTGGCTTCTCCATTGGCGGAATTGCGCGACGTTTCCTTGTCGCTCCACCTTCAATGAGTGAGTTGCTGGTTCTATGGGTAAACTAAACGACTACTCATTAGTGTTAGTTTGGCCAAACACCCTAGTTTCCTGCGCGTTATTTAATACTCTCCATTCCCAGAGCTATGCTGGCATCGGCCGACATGAAGGCTTGTCACGAGAGCGCTATTTCACGTATGCCTTCATTGCAGCGGCTATTTGGTGTACGCAGTCGTTCTTTGCTTTTCTACTTCTTCTCTCATTCGATGACTTTCAGATATCCTTCCAGGATACTTGTTCGAGGCGTTAAGGTACGTTCTATGACATCTATGGATTTCTCCTCATTGAAAATCCCACCTTCGCCCTTCACATACCACACAGTTTCTTTACCTGGGTATGTTCGAGCGCCTTTGGGCTCAAGGTGGTTTTGACCCGGATTTCATAGGTTTGTTGGATTGCCCCGGGCAATGTGGTGCGTACATAATCGGCCAGACAGTAGGGGAACTACTGACGCTTCTTAATAGAAAATAAATCAAATATTTGGGTATCATGTTCTTTCCTTTTCCAGAGTTTTGTGGTTGTTAATACGGTATCAGATACAAAAGCGGCTTGGGTTTCTCCCTCTTGACCTTTGATTGGAACCAGATAGCGTTCATAGGCAGCCCGTGAGTATTCCACTAGTTGAGCTAGTTCCAATGATCTAAAGTTGCATTTAGACTTGCAACACCATGTAGGTGAACGTTATCCGTTACTTTTTCCAGTTAACTTATAGGCGTCCCAACAGGGTGGGCAGAAGCCAATGTCATGATTGGGTTTTTCCTCTTCTTCTGTGAGAGTCAACCTTATCTAGTCGAGGTGGCTGCTGAAGCCGTGCTTCTCTAGGGTTCTTGACGCCAGTGCTCTACGTGAGTTCCTACTTTAAGCCTCCAAAGTTCCAGGCACTTAATGTCTCTTGCAGTATTCGAATGTCTGGCATAGCCAATATATGCCGTGAATACTTACAGTTAAACAGGCATTCCGCCGTTACTAACTTATTGGCAGTATCTTGTCCCCCAATCCATACGACAATACCGGGGCGATTTACAATGTTTCTCTTATCTTGAATCCCGACAAAACACTTAACTTAGAAGCTTACAAAGCATATAGCCCCCTATACCTCTCGTACGTATTCATTTGCTTGTCATCTTGAAACCCACATAATTGGGCCTAGGACGACCTTTGCTATGTCATATGGTCTTTCCTTCTTGTCCATCACTGGTATGTGAAACTGATTAGTATTTGGTACGGAATCTCAAAATTTTCTCCTCCCAGCCACTATCACCCACGGTATGTCTGATGTAGCTTGTTCCGTGCCTTTCAGCTGAAAGGTACTCTTTCCAGCTATCATACATTTTTGGAAGCCTATACGGCTCCAATTCAACCGTTCTCTGCGGGAACAACCCGATATCCATGCCCAGCTCATGTCGCGATACTCCCAAGGTCAGATTAAGATTCAATATTATTTGATGGGCTGATCCCAACACTTTCTGTAGTACCCGAATGGTATTACGTTTGTATTTTTGGTGCGTCTTGACTATCGCCCGCATTCGGCCCGCGACTGACGCCCACAGTTATAACGTTTACATTTGCTTGTGTCTGCATCCGAGTTTGGCCTACGGGGATGACGATTTGGGCACTAATTCTGGCTTTGTTGATATGTGAGTAGTATATTTGACGCCCTGCCATACGTGGCACACGAGCGATATTGATCATGGTTTCTTTCCTCTTTCGCTTCAGCGCTGGTGTATGTGATACCGATCGGGATGATCCAGGCCGTGACGAATCGCCAAGTGGGCTTAAAGTGGGTGGGGTTTATGGTGTGCTATGGACTGTCGGCTGAAAGGGTTTGTTTCAGTGTTATTACCGAATTGATTGTTGGTTACATGATACCAGGTTTGTCCTTCTCCTTCCAATGTCGGCGGCAATAGCTAACTGTCTAACCGCACAGGGAAACCGAATGCTATGATGATGTGAGTATTGTGATCTCCTTCCGTACCTATAACTCAATACACTTCTCCAGATTCAAGGTAAGGTAATCCTGCCCTTCGAGATCGTTTGTTCTCAGGAGTTGTCAGACGTACGGCTACATAACGATGTCGCAAGGCAAGCTGTGATTTATTAACGTGGCACGCCTCTCACTGACACTGTCCCTAGCTATGCAGTTCACTGCGGATTTTAAGCTCGGACAGTGAGTGATCATGTACCTTGGGCGGATTTTGCCGGTCATTGAACATACTCCTTGCAGCTACATGAAGGTCGGTGAAACGTGGAGCAAAAGCATCCGTTCGTTAACAATCTTTTCCAGATTCCACCGAGATCCATGTTTTGGTGTCAGGTAATTAGCCCGAGTGATTCGTTCCGATTTATCCTCTAATCGGTATTATTCTGCAAGACTGTGGCAACAATCGTTGCTGGTACGGTGCAGCTAGGTGTCCAGGCCTGGTGAGTGTCCTTCTCATATGCGAAGTGTAGAATAAGGGGCTCACATTGCGTAGGATGTTTGCAAACATTAGGTGAGTTGTTTTACCAACGAGACTACTAGTTGCTCATGCATTGTAGTGGTCTTTGCGAGCATGACCAGAAAGACAAGTGGGTGACACCGCTTTGGCTCGGCTTTAGCCGCGTAGTGACAGGTCTCGCAGTTTCACATGTGCTTCTACACACGTTTTTGGGACAGCTTCTATCATCGTATGTTACTTGCTCAAGGAGTATGCGGTGGGAAACTGACTATCGTTGAAGTGGGGAGTAATTGGTCCCCGGCTTCTGTTTTCTAAATCTCAGGCGTACTAGTAAGTAGCTGTCCCTTCGTATCCTAACAGGATACTGACTCTTCTTAGTGGTGGGCTATATATAGTGATTCGTCGAAGAATGGTGCTGAATGGGACCTAGCCTTATCGTTTTTTTTCCTCATTGGCGCTGCGTGCCCCGTTCTGCTGTGGTTCGTTACAAGAAGATACCCCAATACTATTTTGAGATACCTCAAGTACGTTCTTTCCCCTTTTTGTTGATCTCGGCCTGACGGTCTATTGTAGCTTCCCGTGAGTTAGTGGACGTCCGGAAACCTGCTCCGTTCCTCATATTCTTTGACAGTTTAATCTTCTCCGGTGTTGGTCAAATACCCCCCGCTACAGCTGTTAACTATGTCCCTTGGGCCATCGTCGGATTTATATTCCAATATGTTATCAGACGGCGACACTTCTCTTACTGGGCCAAATACAATTGTGAGTTCTAGCTGATCTCCGTCGGGGGTCAGGCTTACAAAGGTTTAGATGTGCTTTCCGCGGCTTTAGATGCAGGTACCGCTGTTGGTGTTATATTGGTGTATTTCTGGTGTGTCACCTTGTTTCCCCCAATGCACGGCTTTTCACCTGACTGCTGCATAGCCTACAATACCCACTTGAAGGCAAGATTGGCAAAGGTTCAATACAAACCTGGTGGGGTAATATGGTACATAAAAATACCTCCGATTGGCACTATGGTGCCCTTCGGAACATCACCAACGGAACCTTTGGGTGTGTCATTTAACTCGGACATTGTCCTTAAAGACTCCTAACTCGAAATCCGCAGACCGACGAAGTGGTGATTGAAACCGATTTATATCTTACATCTACCCATTTGTGTGACGCTTGGACTTTGAACGATGACAATTTATGTGTTTTCCTTACTGTATCTCGACTGACTGGTTCTGGCTGTAGCAACTATTTTTTTCATCTTGTACCATTTTTCCGCATCTCTGACTTTGGGGCTTTAGAGTTTTTTGATCTGTTAATTCTGTTTATTGGGTTAATTTGTTGTATTCGAACCTCTATCCCAATGTCTCAATGTAACTATCACAATCAAGAACAAATTTCGACCACAAGAATTGGTATTCATGACCCTTGTGTCGCAGGCCGACTTTGCCAGTAAAACATTAATTATACGTGACAGGCTTGGGTACACACAATAGTAGCGGTATATAAAGTACAAGCAGGCGTATGGTATATATGGTGCAATATTGGATAGATGGCCAAAACCGGGAGCATCAATTTAGGACGCAGACCTCGTCCCAGGAGTAGTATCTGCTATTCCTGGCCCAGGCTGTTCAATTCCAGATTCATTTAGACCTCGTGCTTCCCCCGGTTCTGGGTCGATGTGTCTCGCGTTGTCCGGTGGGGCTGTAAGGCTTTCGGGTTGTCTGGAAGATATAGAGTGTCGTTCCGCAACCTGTTCCTTGCCTCTCAGCGGAGTAGGGGGTTTTGGAGGAGGAGGAGGCTGTGATGAATGAGCGCTATGGTCAACAGACTTGGCAGAGCTATGGCCGGAGTGGGCACTGCGAACGTCTGCGGCAAATCTGGCGGCCGGGGTCATTGCACCTCTGTTCTTAACACCGCCGTCAAAGTGCATCGGAAGGGAATCGTTAGGGTCCTTCTCCTGTTGGACACCCGTTTTTGCCGTTTTTGTTGCCTTTCGCCTGTGCCCTTTACCCTTGTTTCGACCCTCTTGCCATTTTATGAAAGCTCCTTGTGTGAGGGAGATGGGCCATAGGAGGCTTTCCCAGATGCTGGGTTGTTGGGAGTGGGATTTGTGGTTGTATCTGTAACTGCCTCCGGCATGATGACTGTCGTCGTCAAAATCGTTGCCATAGTCGTGGTTGTCGTCATCATCATACCCTTCTAGCGATGAACCGCCTTTCGTTCTGCCTTTGGCAGATTCCGATTCGGCCATGTCGATGACGATTTCGTTATCTGCAACCGTACGTGCTGGTCGGAACTCGTGTCCGGGAGGGGCAGCAACACTAGCGGGGGAAGAGTGGAAGTCTTCAGGTGGTCGTCGTCGGGTACGATTAGGAATGCGAGTGCGATGGCGGGTGCTTCGTGCATCCTGGACTTGGATTTGCAATGCAACGACAATCCAGATTGTTATTGCTGTGAGTGGTAGAGCGGCTGCGAAGTAGTGACCTAGGGTAGGTGTGGAGCCATTGTTGATTTCTTGGACGTTCATACCAAACGCGGTCTGAACGTTGTGAGGTTAAATATGTTTGTCTGACGGGTGCACGGGGGGGGGGGGGGGGGGGGGGGCGCGCGGTGGAGGCACTTACGGCAACAAAGGAAGCTGGGAGGAAGAACATTGTCAAATAGGCGATTTGCTTCATTGCTAGATAAGATGTGTCAGAAGGTGAGTTGAGGGGCGGAAAGGAGAAACACACCTGCGCTGTCGCGGACCGCTGCCTCTGTAAGGTCATGCATCCGTTTACTATCCAGAATGTTCACGGTGCTGAAGCCCTACCCAAGAAGCTACCTCAGTAGATGCCGACTTCGGAGGAAGAGCCAACGCACCAGGTGCATCACGTTCGTCAGGCGCTTGTCTTGCATCCTACGTGCCATTTCCAACCGCTCAATCTCATTAAGTAGGTTGTTGCACTCTTTCTTCATGAATTCTTTACTGTCTTTACTCTCGTCCTCCGTGAAGTACTCCTTATTGTCAAGGGCCGGGTAGGGCGTATCCAAGACAAATTGGACTGTTTTGCGGAAATCTTCAAGGAGGGAGGTATAATGCAGGAGGTGGGCACGGATGCGATGGAGTTCTTGTGTAAAATCCAGGTCGTTATTTTCCAAGACTTTAGATTCCTACACAATATGTTGATCGACAATCAACAACTATCCGAAGGGCGACTCACCAGGTCACATATGTGATTATACAAGGCCTCCAAACTCTCGTCCCAGGCATATAGTGCATACCACAGCAAACTCAGGAATGTAAATGTAGGATCTTTGGATCGTGCGAAAATTTGTGACCAATAGACAGACCGACCAGTAAGCTGGAAGCGGTCGCGGAGTTCTTGAGCCGTGGTAGCTCTGAATTTCTGAGGTGCGTGGTAAGAGATGATCGTGTGTCCTTTCTCGGGATCGCGGATCATGTGGAGGGAGAGGATGTCGGAGAACAGGATTTTCTGGCCTGGAAGAGGGTGTCATGAGAAAGAAAATGTATATGGAAGAGGTGCACGTACCAGACTCCAGCCATAGAAACTCGTTGGTCTTGATAGCAATGTTACGTTGAGGTTTGATGTCATCGTCATTCGCAGACTGGAAGGAAGCGTTGTCAGCCGTGGGCGGATTGTTGAACGGGTCGTTGATGCAGCGGATGAACGTGAGCGTGATGGTGATATCTAGGTAATGGAGATTAGATTGCACGGCGGTAGACAAAGGATCGAGGACACGTACGATCGCTTTTCTTAGGAACTGGGCTTTCTTGGTATCGTGAGGGTATCCAACCAAACGAAGAAGAGAAAAAGAAGGGTTCGATGTTGTATTTCGTGCCCAGCATCTGCATTATAGGACCGGCCATGTTCGCAACGAAGAGAGCATGGACATGACAACCCCGGGCCTGCTCCTGTTAAACATTAGCATCCACGGAGATAAGCCCGTAGATGTGAGTAAGTACCTCTTGTACCCGAAAAGTCTTCCAAAAGTCGTCCTGCTCGCTATGCCGACCAGACGAGTGGGGAAGGGATCGGAAGATGCCCTCATGAGAAACAACGAGGGGGTATATCCTCCAACCATGTTTGTTTTCAAGTGCCTCTGTGATGCGGCTCGCCCCCTGTTGAACGGGAGTCCAGTTTGGATATAGAGATTGTGGGTATTTGCACCAGCAGTGCTCGTCACCCTCATATTGCCGGTGTCGGCACCCTTTCGAGGCGATCTTGGGTTCGAGAATCTCTTTGGGATCGATCTGTGGATACGTGAGGAAGAATAGAGGTGCAGGGAGCGGGAGAAACGCACCGATACATGCAAGTCCAAGAAAGGCCAAGGACCTTTTCATTCCCCCCCTGCATCAGGATCACTGAATTTCATAATAGCAGAAGAACATACCCGACGGTGTTCCATGTCGATGACTGGGATTGGGAACCTCAGCTGGCATCAAACGCGGGTCGATATCTGGTGGTAGTGTCCCCGTCCGCCGTCGCAGAAATGGTACAGAACCCCGTTGTCGGACTGGTCTCGCTGCATCCGTAAGGGTGAGTCTCCTATGGTGGGTAGAATGGAGGTGCTGGGGTGCTTCTTGGGCCATCCTGCACAAGCACAAGCCAAGAGAACTGTAGCAGCGCGAGGGAAGATGGCCAGAACTTATAACGAGGCGATGAGAAATCCCCTCATGGTAAGCTGCGCCCCTGGGCGCCTATTGATGATAGCCATGCCGAGCTCTGCGGGTCCCCACAACAGCGCCCTGATTTCTCTTGTCCCACAAGACTTGAGTTTGAGTAAGCAGCATCTTCTTCGCAGTAGGCATTTTTACATCCACAAAAGCCAGTGTTTACTGCCCATAAGATGCTTTCTGGTTCCCAGGTCACTCATAGAAGTTACAACATCCTAACAAGTGTACAGCATGTGTATTTGCGTTCTGTCACTCACTCACGAGTGGTGTCGGCAGTGGCGCATTTACCTACCCGGTGCCTAATATATAGCAGTGCCTTGCATCAGAAAAGGTGATCAGTCTCCGAGGTTGTTTTAAGGTTGCAGCGCGTTTATGAGCAAGTCCTCCCAGGTATCACAGCTAATGGTAGCACAGGTGGATTGCCGCTCAGGAGGCTGAGAGGAACCTTTGAATCCTGTAAATGTGGGTGGCCAGTAAACGTTACATCACCTCCTGAAGTGAAGAAATGCAGGTTTTCTTGACATATGTAGGTCCTGTGATAAACGGAATAAGGGCGACTTGTTTCTTTGCGAACATCACTTTTAATGATATGTGTAATGTTCCGCGGACGTTCCGAGGGGGTGATTGTGTTTGGGGTTCTCGTTCGGGTTCCTTTGCCCTAATTGGGTGCTTCTGCACTAGTATTGTAAGTGTTGTAGTACATGCTCGAGCTTTATTCTGACTGAGTACAGCAGCCTTGTCCTTCTTTTCGTGTTAGTCGCACGTACACAAGCCTGTGCGCTTGCCATGACATGATCGATCGAGCAAGTTCACAAGTACGTCGTCCTGTCAGCAGGTCAGGAAGAGATCTAGGCAGGACGTGGATCTGACTGCGCAGGTTGAATGCGATCTATGTGCATGCGCCGCGTCGCCCATGTTTTTAGGGGCTTGATTTGGAACCCGTCTGGTACGATTGCTGCCACTTTGCATTCTGCATACCCGCTTGCACGATAACACTCCCTCTAAAACACACATCACCTCTAACTTACGCAGACATTCTTCTGCCGCTGGGCATAGTCACAGCATGCACTCGCTACATCTTAGTAGTGAAATTTGCTCGCACCTAGCGTTGTATAAAAATATAGATCATCCATAACATCCCTTGCACGGCCAGTAAGCGCCCACCGCGTCTTAGCAGCTAGTTTGCTTGTAGCGGCACAGCAATGCAGAACAACAAATCCCTTGCACGTGCTGACTTACGACGCGCGTCACGCGTTGCAGTGGTGAGGTCACGTGATGCGTAATTACCTGCCCTTCACTCCTTGAGGTCGTCTGCCATTATCCTGAACGCTACCACTGACTCCAACCTGCCTCTCTTGGTTTCTGTAAACGTGGGCCACAATGCCGCCTAGAGGAACATCATCTGCTGTACGCTATTGCCTTTTCTTTCATTACAACAGGAGCTGAATATGTCATGACCCCTGTGCACATTCAACCCCGAATTCTGACATTTCCACTGCTACACTCCATTCACACGCTCCGGAAACGTTGCTGCAACATGCGGACCTATAGATGACGCTTAAGCGTATCAACCGCGAAATAGCAGATTTGCAGAAAGAAGACCTTGGGCAGATGGTACTTGCCCCCACAGAGGACAATCTACACGTATGGAGAGGGACGATTCCAGGTCCGGAAGGGAGTGTGTATGAAGGAGGCGTGTTCAATGTAGAGATTAATCTGCCTGCGGATTATCCGTGAGTAACCCGGCCGTCATCTTGCCATCCTCTGCATTCCCCTCCGTTCCACATCATGCGGTTTCAAGCTCCAATGAGAGTGTGTAAGAATAGGCACTGATTCTTTTGTTTCGTCAGGTTCTCGGCACCTAGAGTTACTTTTAAGACCCGGTGAGAATTTCTGGCTATCTTGTGGACTCGTATGGAATGTAGTGTTGATCGGAGGCGCTGTCATCTTCGTTCCTTTGCGCAACTGGGTATCTTTAAATGTGGGATACAGCATATATCATATGAACGTACGTCCACCTCGTGTCGGCATCCCCGTGTTTCCGAAACTGAGACAGAAGTTAGATTTCGGACACGGGCAGCATTTGTATTGATATCTTGAAAACCCACTGGTCCCCTGCATTGTCCTTATTCAAAGTGATGCTTTCAATATCCTCGCTGTTGACGGACCCCAATCCACGTATGTCTAGTTACCATTCACCCGTTCACTTGCTTGTCTCTGATAACGGTCTCAGAGGATCCTTTAGGTAAGCATTGGCCTCCAACATGAGGCAACCTGATTTAAGCAATCCTATAGTCCCGAACGTTGCAAATCAATATACCCGTAACCGTAAACAACATGATATCACCGCACGCGAATGGACAGCACTCTACGCCAAACCTAAACCCGCACTCTCACTCACTCCGGCTTCAGCTTCTGTGCCCCGGCCATCAGTTTCGGCATCAACTTCCGTTACTCCTCAACCACAACAACACTTATTGGGGTCGCCACGAGGAAGGGGTGGGAGAAGAACCACTGCTACTCCTGCGCCGGGTACGAGGGCTGGATCAGGTACAGCTGGCTCACATGCAACAACACCAGTTATTGTAATAGATGATGAAGAAGACGCCGCGAGTTCCAGTTCAAACCCCGTTAACGACAGGAGGGTGAGCATAGGGAAGAGAAAGAGGGAGACACGCGAAGGTGCACGGGAGGTCGTGGAACTTGATGACGATGAACAAGACGAGAGTGGTCTGACAGTTACCAGTGGTACGAAAAAGCGAAGGACGACAAGGAGTAGTAATGACCAGAATAATGGCGAAGGGAATGTTATTGTGATTGAGGATGATTAGTTATCAGTATTCCTATTTGCTCTATGTTGTCTTTAATTGTATCCATAAACAAACCAGTCTAGTACATGAGGTTTGTCATTACCTGCCATATTGGCGTCAAATGAATGAATCGTATGCATATAAGGCCTGGATAATTTTTCGTTATCTTGATACTCTGTATTCACTTGTCACTTCGGGGGACATTCATTGGCAGGCAAACAACAGTCTAGATCAAGAAACAGACACAAAATTATGTCACATGAATAGCCTACCCTTAAGCTTTGCTTACATAATGGCCATGCTTCAACCTTGTGTTGTGAGAGTTGGGGGATAATATAAACCCCCACCTTGGGAGAGCAGGGTGAAAAGGGGATTCTGACTTCCTTTCACATTTTCCTTTTTCCCTCCTAAAATCACCCACACCTATCAGGTTTCTAAATGTCTAACAACCTGCTTAGAAATGTCTCTTCTCCAGGACCTGGTTGGGCCACTCTGCAAGGTGAGAGGCTAAAGAACTAACCTTTGGAGCATTATCAAAGGTTTTGATCATCTGTATGGATATATGCTGATGAATCCTGTAATTTGTTTTTCCCCCCAAACGTGATGCGTTTGATGGGTTGATGTGCGCCATTTTCGCGCGGTTGTACTACTGCGTCTGCATGGCACTGTGACAGACCCAGGGTCCTCCGATGGAGAGGTCGAGATAGTCGAGGTAACAGGACCGTTCGTCACGAAGGTTAAGAAACGGAAAGGCGGTGATGAACGCGATGTCGTGGGCCGCGGGGAAGCCGGGCCTAGTACCAAACGCCCAAGGCACAGTGTGTCTGGTATTGGGCTGAACGAGGCGAATCAGAGTGGGTCCTAGAATGTCCTGGTTTTATACTCATAGCCGCTGACTGTGCTGACTGATCATCACGGTTTGGTGTGTTGTTGGTTGCTTTCCAGAACTTTCCAAATCCGGTTGTTCTAGTCTTGGTGTTTCTGGCTCCTCGGGCCTAGGCGTTGGTTCAAGCGCTGGAACAGGTGCGAGCGCCGTCACTGCTAATTTGAATTCTGTGACTGATGATAGTGGAGTAGTCAAAACGCCCGTTGCTCCACCTGGTCAAACTTCTGGTCTCCCTGGCGCTTCGAGCCAGATCAGGGATAAGCTCCCTCATGGTGCAGTGCCCAAACCTACGAGCAACTTCAACACGCAACCTGCTCTAGGTGCTGCTCCTAGTTCGACTAGTAGGAATGAGGGATCGACAGCCTCCAACCTTGCGGCTCTGTATACTACTGCTACTCCCCGTGGTACTGATTCTAGCATTGAGAGATGGAGGGAACAACACAGGGACCGTGTAAAGCCTACGGAAAGGGAGAGGCAGTTGGCAAAGGAACGCCAAGAGAAGGAGAGGGAGGAAGGAAGAGAGAAAGATAAAGACAAGGGAAAGGGAAAGGAAAAGGCTTCGGCCACACCAGAATATCTCGGTGATTCGAGCGATGGGAACGTTTCCTCGTTCTTTGGCCCCACTCGAAACGTCGGTGCCGGCGGCACGAGTAGAAACGTTGCAGGCCCCAGCAGGGGCAGCGGCCCTGTGTCAATATCTAGGTCAGAGCGGAGCTCCTTGGTGGAACCTCCTGTTCGGAGCGCTCAGACAGATGACGGTACAGCCCTTTCCAAGTTATATCGTGACAAGCGCTGACAGTCTGGATGGACAGAATCTGGGCCATTGGTTGTGAACCAAAAGAGGCAAGTTGCCCGAAAAACAGGCGGTTTGCTAAAGCGGCCCAAGAAACATCATTTTGACCGTAAGTAGTGAGTGCTTCTGTTGTGATTAGCTGCTGACTTTTGATGGGATAGGCCCAGTGGTATCGGGCAGCGGTAGTGCGAGCGAAACTGATTCTTCGTCATTGATTAATGTATCTGGGCCGGGTCCTATCCAGACAGACAAGGGTAAAGAAATACAAGGTAAATGATCGCTCCATCAGTCCTCTCAAAGTAGATTAACTCATGTTTCTTTGGGTTCATTAGATGTTCGCAGGACCATCCCTTTTCCTCGCAAATCAGCTGCCTGGCCGTCTCCGTTTTCATTTCGTCCCACTCCGACGACTCAAAGTTCAGCTAAAGGGAAGGAAAAGGAAAAACCTTTGGTGGAACAAAAACGTCGATATAGCGAACACGATGTCATTGTCATTGGCAGCAGTGAAGACGAAGATGTTCCTGCGAAACCTGACACAATTCCAAGCCCCAAAACAGGCCGGAAGGTGTTCGCTAAAGGAAGACCGTCTGCACCTTTACCAGGCCCCAAGACTGTAAGTTCGAGAAACCCCACTTCTGAGCCATAACCAACTGCCCCGTTTTTCATACAGGTGAAGGACAAGGGAAAGCACAAAAAGGCCTCATCTGGAGGAAATATGGATCTCATCGAGGCTCTTAATCAAGCTTACCGAAGACAGGAAGCTGCTCGAAAGGCGGCATCTGCATTGGCTTCTAAACTGGCGCTGGAACAGGATATCATTGACCTGACGATTGACGACTCGGACGAACCGTCCATGCAGCGTACGTGTATTCTCCACTTTAGAGATCATGTACTCATCAAACTTCAGCTCCAAAACCCGGTTTCAAGCCATCCTCGCCGAAGAAAATGAAGCGGGAAGCGCCATTATCGCCTGTGCCCCTCCCTATTCGACAGGCTTCTCCACCCCCGATCACACCGCCAATTCTTGCCCCAACACCATCCAGAGAACCTCTTAGACCTAAGACGGCTGCAGCCTTCATTGCTGGTTCATCGAAGGAAGAGCCGACACCACGTCCCCGCTCTGTGCCCATGGTCTCTGCACCGGATATGTCTTTGGAATCCAGGAAATCAAAATCTGCCAGATCCTCGCGTTCTATATCTCCTATCCCAGTCGCTCAGAAGAGGCCTACGCTTCCCGCGCGCCCTCGCCGAATTGTAGAAGACCAAGATTCAGATGAGGCCGCAGAGGAACTTGAGGTTTATGAAGCCACAGTCAAAAACGCCGGCGCTAGTTCCGGGGAACTGCAAAGTGCCGCTGGTAGTGATGTCCCATATTTATCCCCAAGGCCCAACATGAGTCCGGAACTCATTCCTCCTCTCCGACAGTCATTACGGCGTAGTTCTGGAAGCTCGCACTCGGAGATGGACAATATCCTGCCTTTTACCGATGTCGAATCTCCACCAGATTCGAGTCCCAGTCCTGGACCTGATGATAGAGGTGCACCACTTTCCTATGGTGGGTTCAAAGCCCTCACATGGGAAACACACAAAAAGGATTTGAGCAATTTCCACTTCAAACATTACTCTGCGAAAGATATCCCTACGTCTTTACCGGACTTGATCAACCGCCTCTCGGAATATACCCGGATGCACCAAGGCATACGAGACGTCTTTCGGGCATATATACTCGAAAGTATCGTTGAAGACGAGGCGGGTGCGCCGGACATTGAAATCATCAATGATGTGGATTTGGAGCCGACGCCGTTATTTGAGTTTAATTATTCAAACCGGATGTGGTATGGCGAGGGCGTGCCGTTGCCGGATTATAGCAAGTTGGAGGGATGTGGGTGTATTGGGAAGTGCGATCCGAGGAGTAAGACGTGTGCGTGTGCGAAGAGGCAGAGAAAGTATTTGGGGATGGAGGATGGGTTTGTGTATGACAAGAATGGGAGGTTGAAGCATGCTGGGTACCCGATTTTTGAGTGTAATGAGCTGTGTGCGTGTGATGAGGATTGCAGGAATCGGGTGGGTGTTTCGAGCGTTTCCGTTGTTTTGGGAAATTGGTTGATTGCTTGGGTTCTTTTTAGGTTGTGCAGCATGGTCGGAAATGCCAGATCAGCATCAAGAAAACGCCGAATAAAGGATGGGGTATGGTCATGAAATTTCCGCAGTTGCCCAGCAACTGAGGTGTTAATATAGGTGTCTTTAATGGTGCCAAACGGATACCCAAGGGAACATTCATTGGGATATATGCAGGCGAATTGTTGACAGATGAACAGGGCGAAGCTCGTGGACAGTAAGTACTAACCCAAGCACGATTGGCTAGGAGCAAAGTTATAACAAAAACTGCCAGCTACTACAACAAAGTCGGCAAAACCTACTTGTTTGATATCGACTTTTGGCATCTAAAACCCGAGGAGAACCCCGATGAGTGGCACAACAAGTATACCGTGGATGCATATCATGCCGGAAATGTACGTGGTAGAAAAAACCTCCAAGTGGAAAATAACACTCACCCACTTTGTGTAGTTCACCCGATTCCTGGTGAGTTTAACTTAAAACCACCTAAACTTCACTCAACTGAAGGACTGCGTAGAATCATTCATGCGACCCAAATGCACGGCTTTATGCCTGTTACATCAATGAACCTGACGTCGAGAAGCCACTATTAGTGGTGTTCTCGACCAGGGATATAGAACCTCACCAGGAAATATGTTTCAATTATACCGGTAAATACCCAGAGGACGAGCAGGACGAAGAAGAGGAGGTACAGAGAGAGAAGCGGAATGATCCTATTTATGTTGAGTGCAAATGTGGTTCTTGGAATTGTACCGGTATGTGTTTCTGGGCCGAAGTTCAGGTGAAGTACTAATGATGGTGCAGGTGCGATGTGGAGGTGAATATGAATGAGTATGGAATTATTACCTCAAGGAATATCCCACACAAGCATTATGATTGATTATGACATGTGCTGTGCCTAATGCCACTTAATAAATAATGCAAAGTCAAAATGAATGAGGAAGCTTATCCCCGTCGGGGTGAGTGTTTGTCAACGGGGTGGGAATCAAACAAAGATGTGCCGATGTCATGACGGGATTCAGGAACATTCGGTGTTGCACATATTGCGCACTGGCAAGAGCTCGACATTCCCCACTTGAGGAATGTTCACGCGAAATGCCCTCCACAGGACATTCACTTCTACCTCAAAATCCCCCTTCAGGCTTGGAACAAAGCTGAAATATGGTTCGACTACTGCAACCTCGTCGGCGGCTGCTATGACGTCGTTCCAGCCCTCGGCGGTGCGCGACAGCCGCGACTTGACTTTGGGTCGTGATTCTGTGATTGGTGGTGGTTTCAAGGAGAATAATGATCTAGTACTGGGTCTGAGGAGCTCGAGACCACCGGACACGGTGTCCCCATCCAAGGTGAATCTTGGGAAAACACCGAAACCCGATCCGAACGAAGAGGTTGAACTCTCGGATGCTGAGTGGGAGATCCGTACAGGTGCGTTTACATGTAACACCTCACTCGAATTGACTCTAATTTGCTCTTCTGAATAGGAAGAGCGCTGTTCGTGCTCCAAGAAACCCTCCCAGACTTTTTCAAAATCGGACTAGTGACCAAGGTGGACAAGTCGACTGGAGCACCTGTAATTGTCAAGTCTTCCTCGGTTTTACCATTGTCGCTTGGGCCGAGCGCAAACCCGATGGATTTTCTTCATTCACACTCGCATGAAGGAGACGGGCAGGCGGGAGAGAGTGACGTTGAACCCATTTACTCGCCGAAGGTCAAGTTGGAGTATACACCTCCAGCGGCTTTACCTGCACCGTTTCCGAGAACGTTGCATATCGAAGGTGCGCCTTTACTACCGGACTTGTCCTCTCGGTTCTCAACTTTGATTGTAGGATTGCCGTTGTATCTTGCCTCGGCATCCTTCATGAGACATACAATGAACGCGCTGTATTCCGATCTCGTTGTGACGTTGTTGAAGGTTTCACTAAATGGTCCACCTTCGACGCCCACGAAAGATGACACCAGCGACAGCGAGCCGAGAGAGGGCTTCGAGGGCAAAAGGGAAAAGAAGCGGTCCTTGAGGGAGAAGAGTCTATTTGTGAGGTTCATGGTGACTGGCAATGCCAGAGTGAGCGGGAGTTTGGGTGAATGGGAGGTGTACGTGTCGTCCTTACTTCTCTCTCCATGTGTCGCGCTGACTCGCGTTGATTCTAGCGAATCAACGTATATTTTCTCGCCGTTGTCAGGACTCATACACAAGCAAGTTATTAACTCGATACATCCTGCACCACACCAGGCAGTATACGATTCGTTGAGTAAGATATTCGGCTTTGGGAGGAGTCCTGGACAGGGCGAGATTGGAAAAGGCCCCGCGCCAGGAACGATGTGTAATGGACATTCGAGGTGACTGGACACTGTATGATAGCTAGACAAGTAGAGTAATTCAAATGTAATCAATAAATTTATGATCGTCAACTTGTGTCTGTGGCTGTGCACAATTTTCTTCACGAGTGTCATGGCGCTCAATCTCAAGCGTAAGAGATCGGAGCAGACAGCCTCTCGCAAGGTATTATTCTGCAGAAAGTACGATGTAAATGTTGAATGCTCACTCCTTATCCCAGGCGCGCAAAGTTGGGGGCGAACAACTCCCAGGGCACTCGGACTCTGATCAAAGCGAAAATGAACCCATGGACCAAGACGAGAGTCTCCATGAAGGATCCGACAACGCCCAGAGCGAAGAAGGAGAAGAATGGGCAGGTATAGAAGGCACCACTACGGTTTCACAGGAGAATTATGAGCAAGGTAGTGGAAAACCGAACAAACCACCGATAGGAGAAGAGCTACGGGTTATCAAGGATGCTGCTGACCTTTTCCGGTCGAGTTCATTCAAACTTCAGGTGCGCCCCCTCATCCGCTTATTTCAATCGTCTCTAATGTAGACTACCTCCCCAGATTGATGCACTACTACCAAATGTCCGTCCCAAGCCTTCGAGAATCCCACCCCTCGACCGATTCCTCCTGGGACTACATACGTTCATCATGGAAATACCATCCACACCTCAACAACACCCCCTCGAAGCTGCACGCAAGATGCTCAAGAAAGGCGTCGCCGTGCCGTACACACTACCATTGCCCACCGAAGAGACGAACTGGAAAGTCAGTTATGAGAGCCCAAGTGATATTTTGCTTGTGGGTAGCTGGGCGAATAAGATCAGCGTGAAGCCAAAAGACGGGTTGAGGTATGGTGTGGATTTGGCTGTGGAAATGCCTGACGTGAGTTATTTTCGAGTTTGTTGTGTTCTGCTGAGATTTATCACCTTATTGTGCTGTAGAGCTTGTTTCAGGAGAAGGATTACCTCAATGGTCGGTTCTTCCAGAAACGGGCGTTTTATTTGGCTGCCATTGCCTCTGCTATCAAGTCCTCGAAGAAGCTGAACGTCGATATGTCCTACGAATCCCCTTCCGGAGATCCGCGGTTAACCAACCTCGTCCTCATACCACTAAAAGGTGCGCAACTATGCTTGCCTGCCTCCCTTCTCTTTTGAAGTAAAGGTTACCTCTACTCCTAGACGACTCCCTGACGGATTTCACAAAACTAAATGCGAAAGTCGTCATCATCCCCACCGTGTCCAAAACCTGTCCAATACCACTCTCTCGTCTCTCCCCATCTCACTCCAACCTCCGCCTTTCCTCCTCTTCCTCATCTCAAAACGACACCTCAACACAACCGCAACACCGACACATCCCCTCACCAACTTACAACACCGCTCTCCTGCATGCCTTCACACCCCGTCAGCACCTCCTCATTACACACGACCTCAAACAAGAATCGCCCGCATTCAGCGATGCAGTCACACTCCTCCGCGTATGGGCAAACCAACGAGGATTTTCGGAGGGTGCAGAAGGCAAGTTGTGCGTCCGTGGATTTGAAGGACGTGGTGTGTGGTGGAGTGCTGTGCTTAGTCTTGTTGTTCTCGGTGAGGAGGTGCAGGGTTCTGGGAAGACGGGATTTGGGAAGCGGAAGGCACTTGGGAGGGGGTTGAGTTCGTATCAGATGTTTAAGGCTGCGTTGGATTTTTTGGGTAAGTGTATTTTTGGTTTTTGTTCCTCGGGTTTAAGAGGTTGATTTCGAAACGATGTAGCAAAATTTGAGTTTGAGAAGGAGGCGGTGTTTGTCAGGTCTGCGAATGGGCATCGGGTGAGTATTGAGTTTTTGGAAGGGTGACCTTGTGGAGAGACTGAATGGGCCTTTGCGTAGTTCTCCCCAGAGGAGTATGACATTCAGCAACAACCTGTGTTTGTAGATTCGACGTCGTTGGTTAATCTGTTGTCTGGGGTACCTCGTGGGTCATTGGAATTGGTGCGTGTACCGGGACTTTGATTTTGATCAAACCTTGAATTGGATTTTAGCTACGAGACGAAGCCCTTAAGACTCTGGAAACGCTTAATCGGACAACAATTTCCGGAGACTCCTTCACTGAGGTATTCCTCAAGGAACATCGAAACCTCCCAACACGATTCGACTGCATCCTCCGGTTCGCCTTTCTCTTGCTCTCTCTAACCCTCCTTTCACGCAACTAATGCCCCTCAAACAGTGTAGACTTGAGTGAAGCAAAACCCCGTAACCTCTCCCTCGACGAAACAATGGACCAAGGTTCAGCGTTCACCGCGCTCCTTCTCTCAATTGACAAGCTCCTCCATAAGGGCCTTGGCAATCGCACGAAAGTAATAACAATCCTCCATCCATCCTCTACCCCACGTCCTGTCAATCATGCTCTCCCATCGACTCCCGATGTGATATACATCGGTCTTGTCTATCATCCCCAGCACGCTACACGACTCGTAGACCATGGCCCAGCAGCAGATGAACAAGACCAGAGTCTGATCACCGCCTTCCGGGAGCTCTGGGGAGAAAAGGCCGAATTGCGGAGATTTAAAGATGGCCGGATCGTGGAGAGTGTGGTTTGGGACGTGAAAACTGCAGATGAACGCGCACATGTGCCAAGCCTTGTCGTTCGATTCCTTCTTCAGCGTCATTTTGGAATCCCGGATAAAGACAGCACAGTACGCGGGTGGCAGTCTGCCTTTGACTCGGTATTGAGGCTCCCAGAAGAGGTGTCAAGAGTATATTTGAATGGAGGGTCACCCGTGGGGTATAAGGGCGCGTTGACGGCTTTCGACGGACTCGTCAAGGCGATTAAAGATCTGGATGACGAACTCCCCCTCGCGACGCTCAATGTGAGTCCTGTATGCGAGGCTTTACGGTACACAAGCGTCTTTGCTCCCGTACCTCTTTCGGATTCCTTGGCTAGTATCCTCCCACCCAGCGCGCGGTATCTCCCTCTCATGGACATTATCGTCGAATTCGAGAAATCATCAAAATGGCCAGACGACCTCAAAGCCATCCAGAAAATCAAACTCGCGTTCTTCGAGAAGGTCGCAGAGGGGTTGGTGAAATCCGTGCAAGGGTTGAAAGCGAGGGTGGTCACAGGCGACGGGGTGCACGAAAGTAACCCAGTTTTGGATCAATCGTTTTTGGAGGTCCTCACACCCGAAGGCTGGGCATTCTCGGTACGGATCTGGAATTCCCGAGAGGCGGTGTTATTGGATCGTGTCATTGCAGGACACGACAAACTCCTTCCACACATCAAGCCACTGCAAAAACAAAAACAACAAAAAGGAAAAGAGTACCATGACGCTGTCTATGCTAAGGAGGTTTATACTCGTCGATTCATTCACGGACCACGCCACCACCGTGCCGTTGCGGCGTTGTGCCATCGATACTCGGCGTATGCGGGGACGGTACGGCTCGTCAAGCGGTGGCTTGCAGCGCACTGGGTGCTTGGCCAGGGGAGAGTAAGCGAGGAGGCGGTGGAGTTGATTTGCGCGAAGGTGTTTGTGGGTGAAGATGGGAGATACGTTGAGGTGGATGTGGATTCGGATATGGCGGTGAAGCAGCCAGGTGTGCCGGGGACGAAGGAGAGGGGGTTCGCGTGTGTTGTGGAGTTTTTGAGGGAGTGGAGGTGGGAGGAGGGGGTGCATGTGCCTTTGTATGGACAGACACAGAATCAGAATCAAGAGACGTCCGTGGAGGGCAAGGGAAGAGAGGAAGGCATGGGTGGCCAAGGGGGTGTTGGGAATAAGGCGGAAGTTAGTGGGAAAGGTACCGAGGCGAAGAAGGAGGTGAAGGCGTCGAATACGAGCGCATGGACGATTTCGACGGAGTTCGATGGGGAGGGAAAGATGTGGACGAATAATGGCCCGGATGTGGTCGTTGCGCATAGAATTAAGGCCCTTGCACAAGCGACTTGGGAGTACTTGCAAGGGATTGAAAAGGGGCATCTCAACGTACAGGTTCGCATTTTACTGTCTCAGCGAAATTCCACTTTTGACCGAAAGTAAACTTTAGCCTTTGTTCATTCATCCAACAGATGACTACGACTTCGTTATACAGCTTAACCCGTCTGTGTTGCCCCGTTACGTACACAACGTTGCTGCAAACACAGAAGTTTTGACAAAACGCGGGAAGTATGCCAATAAAATGTTAGGTGGACGAGATGCAAGCATTCGACCTGGGTTTGATCCTGCCAGGATGTTTTTTGATGATTTACAGGTAAGGTTTCGCATAATCCAACCCAATAGCAGGTGCTGACAGGCATGGCTCGCAGAGAGTATATGCAGACACTTTCAAGATTTTCTATGATCCATGTGGTGGCGACCGCTTCGGTATGGTTTGGGATCCGAGTGTGAAACAACCGAGGCCATTCAGAGTGTTGGGCGGTTTCTCGAGCGAACCTGTGCATAGGGTGTGTTAATGATAAACCTCCCTATACCTTATTGAGCTCACATCGAGGTTTTAGGAGAATGACAAGGGCAAGGATAAAGGCCTGGTGTCCTTGAACCAGAATGCCATCCTCGCCGAGATCGAGAGGCTTGGGACAGGGCTCATTAGCAAAATTGTTGTACAGACATGATTATTCTATTTTTATCGTCCCTATTCGAGTACGTCGAGTGCTTTTGGAACAGCTCCTACGGGTCAGCACTTATGGTATATATCATATACATATTGGACCTCCTACCCCCAGTTGGAGCCTTCAATTGCCCCTACGCGGGATTCGTATACGTTGTGAAGATGTCACCAAGAGAGTTGTTCCTGGATTCCAACTTTCAACTTGTGAACGATTTACGTCAATGGAAATAGAGTATGATGGTCGTCCCGTATTTCCTGAACGCCCTGACTCTGCCAACTACTACCATATAGGTCCACGCTTTCGGTCCTACTCGCTCGCATTGCTCCCCCATGCCTTTTTTTCCAAACAGCCATAACTTTGTAGCCTCTGGTCCATTCGTGGATGTTACTGTTCACAACGAGATACAATTTATCAGTGAGTGGCGGCTTAATGGTCCGGAAAACATCGACATGACCCTCGAGCTGCATAGAGGGCACAGGCTTCGATGCACTACGAAAAGCATCCGTTCCGGAAGCAATTCACGATTCTTCCGCGCGCGATCCAGCGCCACGGTGCCTTCCAGGGACTCGGGATGAACACCTCTGTAATATCACTGGCTGGGGTGTTGGTGAATGGAAGGCACGTCAAGCTCGCGTGTTATGGTTACACGGACCAGCTGGCGTTGGGAAGTCCGCACTCGCACAGACCTGTGTCGAACGCATAGGGGATATACTGGGCGCGTCGTTCTTCTTTTCTCGACCCAATGGATGGAACAACGCAGCGAATTTTGTGCCGACAATTGCTTACCAACTTGCCACGAAATGCATGGCTTACCGCAACCTTGTTGACATCAAAATCACCCATGACCCTTTTATCCTCGAAAAGTCTATCGACATACAGTTTCGGGAACTTCTCTCGAAACCACTCGGACAACTGAGCGATCAGGATCACGGACTTAGCGAGAACGTTATTGTAGTTGACGGTCTTGACGAGTGCAACGGTCAGGACGCCCAACGCATTATCGTCGAGGTTGTCGCTGCTTCTGTTCTTCAGCAGAGCACTCCCTTCCTGTGGGCGTTCTTCAGCCGGCCAGAGCCTCATATTGTGGCAGCCTTCTCATCGGAACAGATTCGTGAGATCTGCTGGCGAATGACGCTGCCTGTGTCCCGCCGTGCCGACCAGGATATTGAAGCGTATCTTCGAGATGGCTTCAGGATGATCCGGGCAAAGTATAACCTACCTCCGGTGATCATTTGGCCGTCGGAGGAGAACATTCGCCAGCTCGTCCGTCAATCTGCAGGCTTGTTTGCCTACCCGGCGAGTATTATCAAACACATTTTCCATGGTCCTGGCACACTTGGACCAGAACAACAGCTTCAGTCGGTACTGGAAGTAGAAAAAACTTGCGTCAAAGGTCATTCACCTAATCCTCTGTCAACCCTGGACGAATTTTATATTCTCTTGATGAAGCAAATCCCCAAAGACATCCTCCCCACTACCTTATTGCTACTTTTCGCCCACCTTCATCGCATAGGGAGCTTCGATAATCTCCCGATTTATTGCTCAATCCTTAACTTCTCGCCGACAACCGTCTATGCGGCCCTCAACAACCTCCATTCGGTCCTTGGGATTGAGGTATCCCCTAATGGAATGCCTAATCGTTTATCATTTCACCATGCATCATTCGCCGACTTCCTAGGTGACGTTACAAGATCGACCCCAGAGTACTGCGTCGAAACACCGGATATCCACAACCGGTTCTATTCCATGTGTGTTGACGTCCTTTATCGCTTATCCACCATTGGTGCCAATGAGAGTATGTGACACCAATCAGGGTTCAAACCGGATGACTGACTCGCTTCTTAGGTGGGTATAGTGCCAACGTACTGACTCAGTGGCCTAGTTCCCTTGGCACGAAGAAAAAGGTCTGCTCCAGAGCAGCGGAATATCTATTCAAGTTAGCGAAGATAGTGGATCCAGAGACTGATGTACTACAACGTCTGTCATGCATAAATTGAGGCATTGCTGCAAAGTTCTGTTATTTATGGGCATGTGATGCAGGTGACATTGAGGCATTTATTCGGAAGGTATGTTCCAAGATTGTAGGACATAGCAATCTCAATGGCTCTGTCGCTCACCGGATTCAACAGGTACCCGAAAACTGGCGCCCTAGAATCATCCGTTTATTCGACAGCAGTTTTCTTCAGGCATGCTCCCCAATTCGACCAAGTGGATTTAAGGAACACCCAGGGGGATAGCATTATTTCCTCGGGAACGGCAGCAATGCGGCCTCGCTTCTCCAAGGGGCATGGTACTATTGCATCGTATGCTGCCCCAATCATTTACTGTCCTGTAATGACGGTTGTTAAGTAGGGTCATATGTATTGGCTCTGAAATTCTGACCTAGCATGGTGCAATTATGTGGCAGTGGGTGATTCTCAGTTGGCGGGGGCCAGTGTTCACAGACCACTGAAGTAGATAAGTTAACGAGATAGGATGGAGACAATAATAGGATGATGAATGATATCAACCGAGTGTGCAGAGTCCACAACATAAAATATGAACTCTGGATTACAGGAATCTTTCATTAAATACATTCCGATGATGTACCCAGATTTATCAGTGTCTCCCGCTCAATTCAATTCCTCGAAGTTAGTTTAAGGCAACCAGGGGGATGACGATATCGCAGCGTTCATTCGCGATGCGAATGTTAACGACCCGAACGAGGAGACTTTTGTTCAAAACCTACCACCCTCAATGGCTCGATTATCATCCATCAAACCCTATAAATATCCGATAACTGCCGCCCTAAAATCGTTTGTTTGCTGGATCGCGGCCTTCCTCCCCTGATGATTTCCCTTGCTCAACTAGGTCGAACTTTTTAACAACCCGCAAAAAATAAAAATGAAAAGATAAAATTAAAAAATACAGATCCTTGAGAACAAAACAACATGGTTTTGCTTGTACAGGATGTTTGGTGCTATCACATTGAGCACTATCTTGCCAAATACTGTTATTAGTATACTGCTGGAGGATAAGATTGGTCTGTAACTGAAAGTGTTCCCGTATGCCAGGGCATCAAATAGATGGTAAAAACAGGTGCCTCATTTGCTGCTACCATGCCTCATCCCATAAATCAAACCGCTCCTCTCGATACACCTCTTCTCCTACAGCCAAGTCGACCGCTTTGAATTCTTGGTAATACCCTGACTCAAAATTTACTTCCCAGTACCAGAAATATGACTTGTCACCATGTCCCAAGCAATATAATCCGGATATTACCCGGCCGAAGGGCTCGTCACGGAAGAAAGACCTGACCCAGGAAGCAAAATTTGGGTAGTATGGTCGCATGATCCCTCTTTGTTGCTTTTGCTTGATTATCTTTGAAGGCTACAGTCAGGAGGCTCTCGCGTGCGTCATTCAGATATCGGCTCACCTTCTTGAATTCAGCGAGATCGAACCTCAGAAATTCGTCAGGAAGTAGCCGAAAGAGCTGAGTCCCACGGACAATCTTCGAATGACCAGCAAAACCCCAGAATAAAGAGGCCAGAAGCCCGTCGTGCCCTGCGTACAGGCTCGTCCTGATGTATAGGCTCTTGCGAAAATCAGCATGACAAAATTGCTGTTGCAAATTAGGGTCAATTCCGAAGCCACCGAGGTCCAGACATCCCCCATAGAGTAGGTCGTGGACTTGTGCCTTGACGACGGAATTGACTAGTTCATCGGCGCAGGGATAGGAAAGAGAGGATGCTGAATCAGGTATGCCGGGTGCTAGGACCAAATCTACGTACATGACGTTTAGAAATGTTAGCGGAATGTAAAATAAACCTCAAGGGCGGACCTGATGCCTGAAAACAGTAACTCTCCTGATACTTAAGCTGGAGCCCAAGGAAGTGCTTGAACAAAGCATTAAGCATGGCTTTGGATGTGACACAAAATCTGCCTGAGCGGGTTGGATCGACAAGGAAATCGTAAAATGATTTGTGATAGAAGGAAACGGACCCTCCAAGCCGAGAGCGTATAAGGGTCCTCAGCTCTTGGATAACCTCGGGGCTCGCGTACTGGAATGGACGGGTGATGTCGGCGTCGTGATTGAGCACATGGTGTTCATCTTCTTCGTGAAAGTGGATCACAGCACTCAATTGGTGGCAGATGGTTATGAATTCCAGCCGAGACAACCCCAGCATGTTGCTGTGTAGCACTATACCCCTGCCGTCTCCACCCAGGTGTGGTCCAGAACGGCATAGCATTGCAAACAGGAGGAGGGTAGGAGGAAGTGTTTCCAGGGAAATACGCTCCATGATTAGCATATAAATTGCGTCAAGTTCTGCGAAGAGTGGCTTGGGGACTGTATCGAACGTAGATTGGTCACCGCGATCCGAGATGGCAGTGAGAATTGCACGCAAACGCTCTCCAGGAAGTGACCCTGCGTGACCAACGAGCCGAAGGATCGTCGCTGGGTAGACGAATAGTCCTGCTGCAGCGTTCACAAGTGCCTTTATATCATCATCGGGGGGCCATTGAGATTTCATCGAGATGTTATGACGCCGAAGGATATTCTCGAAGCCACTACGGAGATACAACTCAATTTCTCCATCAGCGGCTCGCGAAATAGGAAGTATGGTTCTGTGGCAAAGTTTAATGATATAGGTCTTCGCGAATGTGGCTTCAATGTGAGGTTCCGGGCGACTAAAGAATGCCCAGCAGAGAGGAACAGCGCCGTCACGGGCCGCTGCAGAAACAATCTCGATGATTTCACATTGTGCATCGGCACCCTCGCACTCGTCAAGTCCGTCAACGAATATAGGGACCCTCTTCCCAATACCTCTCCCGCTCCTTTCGAGCTCCCGCAATGGCTCAACGATAAGGCCCCTGAATTGTGATGCCATTGTTTTATAGACGATCGTCTTGTCCTGATGAATTTTCTTATCAACAAGGTCACGATAATCGGGAAATTCAGTCGTGAGCTGGTATGTGATGGTAGTAAAGAAGCGCGTGGGTTTGTTTCGTCCATTGATCGAGAAGAAGAAGGCTGCGCCAAGCTTTCCTCTGGCTTTGAGTTCCTCGATGCAGGTCTGGGCTACGGCGGATTTACCCACTCCAGCTGGCCCTC
Organism: Podaxis sp. C-F-101400; assembly: GCA_018524895.1. Lineage (NCBI taxonomy): Eukaryota > Fungi > Basidiomycota > Agaricomycetes > Agaricales > Agaricaceae > Podaxis > Podaxis sp. C-F-101400. Next base: position 38,528 of record JAEUWR010000314.1, on the reverse strand, counting down.
TCATCCAGAATATAGGCAGGGAAGTGTCATTGATACCAGGGATCGCCCAATGTATAATGTCCTCGATGTATTGTACGCGAGTTCCAGGGAAACACTTTGGAGGTGGATGACGGATGGAAGAATCATAAGCGGCATCGGGAGCAGACGCTTCGAGCAGGGTATCGATACCTGAACAAGTACAGACCTTAGTTTAGCTGTCGACCTCTCTTCATTTAACTTACCAGTTGGCCCACTCGAGATTTGGGTTATCCGCTTGTCTTTGAACTGAGGGTTGTTGATCACGATGTTTTGCGCGTTGGGGAAGAAGGACATCAGGCCCAAGCTCAAGAGTCGGAAGGCGAAGTGGAAGGAATACAGTAACGCGTCCTGAGATTTATCCCAGACTTAACATTGTGTCGGCAGGGCAGTGCGAGCCCATGTATTTTGATATAAATCTATGATATGTATTATTTTGGGAGATTGGCATTCCTCTGATGTGGGTGCTGCCAACGTATCTTCCTGTTAAAACCCTTGATGCCCGGTCTACTCACAAGGAGGCGCATAATCCGGGCCATGCAAAGGCTGTTCCTATGGCCCAACGTGACATCACTTACCCAAGAATGGGCTTTCCTGCCACAAGCATTCCGAGGACTATTAGCCGCTGGCCCGCAGCTTCAAATCGCTCCCTTTCAAAGGTCGTGGTCCCACTTACCCATCATTACCCTTCACACTTAGGCCAATGATCAAAGGCCCCTCTGTGCTCTATCTTCGTGCTTCGTGCTCATAGTTTTGATCCTGCTTTCATCTTTCCACTCCGTAGAACCCGTAGAACCCTTAGGCACGAGATATTGCTTCTTGTCAGGTAGCAACCACGTCGATAAAGTTTCAATCCCACCTCAGATTACATAATGTCTGGCTTCTGTTGTTTATTCCTCAAGGCCTAGCACGCTACCACGTCCCAACACGTCCACCGAAGTTTATTAGAATCACTCAGCCAACGCGCTCACCAAAGACATGTCACAATTCCAGTCCCAATCTCCCCCTCCTCTCCGACATCCAGTCCCAACTCACCCCGCATATATTCCGGAACCACCCTCAACGCCCGTATCTCCCCAAGGTTACCAGCGCTTCTCATCTTCACCCGGTCCACAACACCAGCAACACGGTGTACCACCTATGCAGGGATACGGACACATGCCTACGCATGTGCCGGCGTATACCAGTCCATTTGGTCATAATCAACCTCACCCGCAACAAATGCATGCGCAAGGAGGGTATCACCCGACCAGTCATGGCACACCCCCGACAGGGAACATGGCCTCCGCTAACGGTGGAAGTGCGGGAAGTGGTATACCTGCGCCGGATTTTGCAGCATGGGGTATTAATGATGCGACGGCACAGTTGGGAATGCAGCTTGGACATAGTGCGGTTGCAGCTGGCCAGGAGTATATGCAGCGCAACGTGAGTTTTAAATGCTCCGTCTGTGTTAGTTTCTTTGTTCATGGGATCACTAGTTTGGTACACTCTTCCCTTCGACAAATTTAAAACATCACTTCAATGTGTCCAACTCGTATGTTATGCACAAGCTGAAGCTTATCTTGTTCCCGTGGACCCACAAACCTTGGGCGAGGAAAGTAAAGCGGGCCGAGAACGGACAAAGTGAATGGCAGCCCCCAAGAGAGGATATTAATAGCCCAGATTTGTATATTCCAGGTGAGCCTTAGTGGTTGTTAGGTTTAAGAAAGTTGCTTATATCCGCATAGTGATGTCAATCGTCACTTACATCTTGTTAACTGCCATTCACAAAGGTCTGGAGAAAAACTTCAATCCCAAAGTACGCGTTCTTTGTGATTACATGCATGTCTTTTAACCTTATTTTGATTCCGCAAATACAGATTCTGGGTGAAAGCGCTTCACGAGCAATTGCAGTCGTCATACTCGACTTTATCTTCGTCAAGCTTGGTTGTTACTTCCTCAACATCCAAGGATCAAGTCAAGTAGTAGACCTAATCGCATATGGAGGGTACAAGTTTGTCGGGTATGAACTTTTCATCCTCCAGTCTCCTCTCCACATAAGCTCATGCATGCACATATCTAGCGTGATTCTCACCATCACAGCCGGTTTCCTCAAATTCTCCGGTCCGCTATGGACCCTCGTCTTCATATACTCCTTCCTTGCAAACGCTTTCTTCCTTGTAAGTTGCTCCTTCTATGTCGAGAAGTTACAAATCGAACACTACATCTACTCTAGCTCCGATCATTGCGCTCTGTCGTCCTCCCAGATCCCTCGATATCCATCTCGACAAACCCAAACCCGACAGCAACCGTGACTGTAAACCCTGCGCAACGTCGGAGAAGAATTACGTTCCTATTCTTTGAGGCTGTTTTGCAGATTCTTTACATGGCCGTCCTTGTTCGCATTTGAATTGCCTTTCCGCTTTTCGGGTGGGATGGTTCCGGTAGTTTAGGGATGTAATGACCAAGGGCTTCTGGAAGGTGTGGAAGGATTGGATGCGCGATACCGACTTACTATTAGTGATGCTAATTTGTGCTTTCGGAGGACAATTTTTTAGAATGCTAATGAGCGTCTTTTTTGTGTGTATGTGCAGAAATCATGAGTTCTGGTGCTGAAAGCACAGGTGAAGACCAAACCGACGACGAATGTCTGTTTCTCAGAGCCCAGAGACTTGTGCGCCTAGTAGGCAGAGTCTTGATCGATAGACGGTCATTTTCAACCAATATCTTGTCTTCGACCGATATTAACAGCTCCGGGGCACATAATATGACTCAATTCTTTTCTTTGCAAGGTATTGGGAAGTTCGTACAAATCCAGCACACGCTCACCGCGTCTTAGTAGCGGGTATACTTATATCGGTATAGAAAGAGAGCTCACTAAGTTGTTTAGTATGGGGTCGGGGTTTAAAACTCCGTTCGAGTAATAACTGAACCTCAGACTCCTCTTCTGTATCCTTACTGCCGGTCTCTCTAGCCTGATTAGACATGACCGGGCTCAGACACATACCTCAAGATGTCGTGGGGGAAATCATCCATTACGCAAGGGGGGATCCTGCCATTCTTCGTACTCTCTGCCTTGTATCGACATCCTTCCTACCCGAAGCCAGGAGAGCTCTGTATCGCGATATCAGCATCCACGAATCACCCTATTTTCCTTCCAATGACTGGTCTATCAACCACCAAAATGCTTACCTGCTCCTAACAACACTGACGGAATACAACCCTGCCCTTTCAGAACTCGTTTGGAGATTGTATCACTTCCCTGCTCGCCGTAACTTCGCCGGTAGTCGTTATTGGATCCTGATGAAACGGAGTCTTCAAATGATGGTTAATCTCGAGAAGCTGACGCTTCTATACATTGAAGCTACAAGTGAACTTTTCGAAGGTTGTACGTTCCAGCTCAAGGGTTTCAAATGTGATCTTCAGATCTGGAGGCATCCCGGCCGCTACCACGATGCGGTACTCCAATTCCTCACCACACAGCTCCGCCTTGAAACAATCCACATCAGACCCTTTTCTTTCCGCTTTCAAAAGTCTTTCCCTAAAGCCTGTTGCCCCAGATTGGAGGGAGTGGTGGGTGACCGCCAGACTATCGAGTACATCCTTCCTGGTCGACAAATCACCAGGTTGACCTGGACGGCGGAAGCAGGCGAGAAGCTTTCTACAGTACCTCCTACAATCATATCCGAACTCTCCCGTATCCGTGTGCTAGCCTTTGAGTGGTACTTTTACCCCCATTACCGCCTCTTCGTCCCTTATCTCCCCTCTTTGGAAGTCCTATGTCTCTTTGGAGACCCGCCGGGTGTAAGTACTTAAACTATACGTTACCTTGGTTGACCTCATGAGGACCAAATCCGCGTTGAACCATACAGATCCGCCTTCGCACCCAATATAAACATATCTTTGACCTTCCTAGGCTCCGGGTGCTCATATGGACGACCAATTTATCACTATTCGACTCACATCGGGATCATATAGTTCGGAATGATCATATACTTAAAAGGGGGGACCAACGGGTGTTGATCAATGAATGGTTTGGCAGGAGCAAAACGCTAGAGGTGGTATACATCCATCCCCTGGGTCCCGATTTGCCAGACTATGGTGACTATTATTGCTGGAAGCGGGGCAGAGAAGAACCGATTCAGGTCGATTTTGAGGAGGCTGTCATTTCGCACGGAGTCGTCCTCTCGGCTGCCTAACCGCTGCCTTCATCAACTTGGGCAGAATGTGGAGAACGGATCCTTTGAATGTGGTCGACATCTTGATTGTAGCTCCGCGCTGCTAACGTTCACTATGACAGATGGTATACTGTTATTTTTTCTTCTGTTTTCTTGCGCGTTATATGTACACTACCCAAGTCTCTTATGGACATAGTGGACATGCTGGTAGAAAGTCACTAGTGGTGACGAATAAAGGACTCCAGACTTGGGCTGACTAGCATGTATCTTCTAGCACCCGCGGCTGCTGAGCAATCTCTATTTCATCTCTTCATGCTCCCTAAATACAGCAACATTGTCGTGAGCAATGGCTTTCTCTGAATCATTCGTCAACGAATGTGTAGAGGCGCGCTTGTGGTGGCTTAAATCCAGGCTTTCAGAAAATCGGACGAAGAACTGTCTCTACCAGAAACAAACGTCTTGGGATCTACTGCGTTTGATGAGGGCGCTTCCAGGGCACGTAGATTCATCATATCTCTAGCGTGATCATGGTATTGTTAGCATGATCGGTAGATGAAATGGTCGATGAATACCTGCGTCTGATGTATTATTAGGCATCATATCAGTCTAGCGGCGCGATCATGTCAAGCGGTCCCCGTTTGACGTGAGGCACCGGAGGTATGAATGTTGAATATAAGTGGGCCTTGCGTGCTTGGTGAGTGTGTAGTCCTTCTGTCCGACATTGTGTGAAACTGTGGCCTTCTGGAAGGAACCCACGCCAACTTGACCGCCAAATAATATGAAGCTCTACTGTCATCTTTGCTGGAAGGTCATATTGACTATGGTCACTATATTATATCAGGGAGGCTTGGGTAGTCCAATTAGTGATTCGCCGGGAATTTTCGTAAGTAGAAGGGCCCGGCCCGCCGCCCAGTAGACTTATAACTCCGCAGCTTCAGTCCCGAAGGGTAAAAAATGCTTAGGCTTCATCATGGACCGTATGGCCTCGTCACTGCGGGAAGCATCTGGGAAGGGATCTGCTCGGTAGAAAGGGAGGGCACCCTTACGATCGGGACTTGGAAAATGAGTCCATCTGGGTCAGTAAAGCCGATGCTGATGCTGAGTATGTAGTGCAGCAGCCTTCGCATTCGATGATCGTCCACAAAGCATAAAAGCAGCACCCTGAGTCAGATTTCGTATACTTAGATGTCCAGGTCGCGAGGGCGGATCCAGTTGGATACAATAAGCAGTTATGCTTGTAGCGGTATAAGAATAGAGTTCACCAACTTTTGTGGTGTGGGGTCGGGGTTTAAATTGTTGTTGGAGTAACAACTGAACGTCACACGGCTCTCCTGCCTACTTTGCACCAACCTCTCTAGTCTGATTAGAGATGAACAGACCCGGAAGCATACCCCAGGAAGTTTTAGGCGAAATCATCCGCTACGCAAGGAGTGATCTGGGCACTCTTTGTACTCTCTGCCTTGTGTCGACATCCTTCCTAGCCGAAGCTCGGAGAGCTCTGTATCGGGATATTGCCATCAGCTACGAACCCGATGATTCTTCCAATGGCTGGTTTATCCATCCCGAGAAAGCTCCCTTGCTTTTTGTAACCCTGACAGAACACAACACCGCCCTTTCAGAACTCGTTTGGAGATTGTATCACAACTCTGGTCAATCAGTACACAACGCTGGTAGCCACTACTGGACTCTGGTTAAACGAAGCCTTCAAATGATGGTTAACCTCAAGAAGCTGACGCTTCGAGGCATTGAACTTGCGAGAGACCTTTTTGAAGGCTGTAGGTTCCAGCTCACCAGTGTCGGATTCGGAAGTTATCAGAAGAGCCGGTTGCACTACGAACACTCCTATGATACCATAATCCAGTTCCTCGCTACACAACCCCACCTTGAATCACTCCATACCTGGCACTTCGTCTGTGATCAAAAGGGTTTCCCCAAAACCTGTTGCCCCAGATTGGATGCATTGATGGGTAACGGCCAGACTATCAAGAACATCCTTCCTGGTCGGCAAGTCACTAGATTGACCTGGATCCCGGAGTCAACCGAGAACGCTTATAAAATACCGCCTACGATTACATCCGAGGTCTCTCATATCCGTGTATTAGCCCTTGGCTGGTACGATGGCCCCGGCTGTCACCTTTTCCTCCCTTATCTCCCCTCATTGGAGGTTCTATGTCTCTTCGGAGCGCCGCTATGGGTAAGTACTTGGGCTATATGTCACCTTGGTTGACCTCATGAAGGCTGAATCTGCATTGAACCTTGCAGGCTGGCTTTTACATCGAATATACACATGTCTTTGACCTTCCCAGGCTACGGGTGCTCACATGGACAGACAGCATTTCACCATCCAGTTCAATTCCGGATCATTGCGAACTTAGAAAGGAGGACCAACGGTCGTTGGTCAGTGAATGGTTTGGTAGGAGTAAAACGCTAGAAGTGGCATACGTCCATTCTTCCGATCCCGATTTACCATACCATCGCGAATATTATTGCTGGAAGCGAGGCAGGGAAGAACCGATTCAGGTGGATTTTGAGGAGGCTGTCACTTCGCATGGTATCATCTCCTGGGCCTAACCGTTACTTTCATCTGGGCAGAATGCGAGAAACGGGTCCTTTGAATGTGGTCGATATCTTATTGTAGCTTCGTGTTGATAGTGTTAGGTATGACAGATTGTACGCTGAAAGGAATTCGGACTCGGACAGATTGGCATGTATCTTCTAGTACCGCAGCTGTCGACCCGTCTCTGTCTCGCCTCGTGCTTCTTATTCGAAGCTTGAAGATCATCGCCGATGGTCGACAAACGTGCAGGGCTGCCCGGGCTGGTTTGTTAGCAGTTCGTCGAATAATCGAACAGAGAATTACCTTTACTGAAAACGACGTTTTAGAATTTAATGAGGGTACTTTTGGCCACGTAGATCCGCTCAATTGTCTTAGTGGACGTTGTCGATTCGGCATGTCTTTGGCGTGGCATGGTCGATGAATGCCTGGGCTTGATGCACCATCATACCAGTCTGGTCGCGCGATCGGCGTCGAGCAGTCCTCGTTTGACGTCAGGCGCCGGCGGCATGGACGGTAGATCATGTGCGCGTGCAGTGCGTCTGTAATTCTCCTGTCAGATAGTATATGAGTTTGTTGGATAGCGTGGCCTTCTGAAAGGGATTCTCATCATCTTGACGGCCCAATAATGTGAAATTCTACTGTGTTCTTTGCTAGAAGGTCAGATTGTCTACGGTCATCACATTATATCAGGTAGTCCGACTGGTGACCGGTGATACGCCAGGAGTTTTCGTGAGTAAGAAGGGTCCGTCACCCAGTGGACCCTCTATAACTCCGCGGCTGCAGTCCCGAAGGGTAAGATAGCTTAGGCTTCATCAACGAATCCTATGGCCTCACCACCGTTGTTGTCGCAAGAAGTGCCCGGGAAGGGTTCTGTTAGGCAGATAAGCAGGGCACCCATACAGCTAAAATAAGTCCATCCGCGTCGGTACAGCCGATGCTGATGCTGAGTATGCGGTGTGGCGGCCTCAGCGTTAGATGGCTGTCTACGAAGCGTAAAAGCAGCACCCTGAGGCAAATTTCATATAAGACGTCAAGTCGCGAGGGCGGGTCCAGTTGGGTACATAATAAGCAGGGCCTTCCGCATGAGGCTACATCCACTTCACAGGCCGAAGGTTTACCCGGAAGTTCAGGCCGTCACCAAGGTGGTCTGGGATGGTTTCAACGCATGAAGCGTGTATGAGCGTTTAGAGGCTGAGCTAGGGTTATTCATTAATGATTTGTTTTACTGTTTTAGCAGCCAGGAATGAATGGATGATGTGGGATGATGTGTGGGATTGTTCCATTCCATAATGCCAAGACTCATCAACAGTTGGTGGAGTAATTCCACACGCCGCGCTTACCGCCAATCACCGGGTTGGGCATCTCAGGCCGGCGAACGAGGTCGCCCTCTCAGTCATAAAAAAGGTTTCTGCAGTCTTAAACCCTAGAAAAGGCTGTCTTGTAGAGATTCTAGGATAGATAATACAGCTGTTGACTAAGGTGGGAGAGCTCATTGAGAAATTGTGATAGAACAAGTCGACAAAGGAATAAATCACCAAGGAGACAGGCCTGTCACGCCGTATCCGGACGAGGGCCGGGAAGTATTTATATGCGCGGCAAAAGAAGTTGGGATTCCCTCAGTTCCCTCTTCGCCCGTCCAACCTTTCTCATCGACCGCCATCTCTCCTCAACACAGCGAACAAGCCGTTCTTTACTCACCCTCGTTCTTTCAACTCACGATGTTCTCTGCAAAGACCCTCGCTGTTGTTTTCGCCGCCTTCTTTGCTCAATGTACGTCCCACCCACTCCACTTTTTAGCGCTCGGGCCAATTCTGATGTGGTGCCCCTTGAATTCTTCAGCAGCCCTTGCTACGGAGTGTACAAGGAAGTACACCGTCAAGGAGGGAGACATTTGCGATAGCATCTCCGCAGCTAACCAAGTCTCGACGTAAGTATCTCCATGATTTCCCCCATTAAACGTGGCACTCACAAATTTCCTTTTAGTTACCAGCTCGCCGTTGTGAACCACGGTCATGTCGACTCGGCCTGCAGCAATCTTATTCCGGGCGATGAAATCTGCCTTGGCCACCCTGGTGAAGACTGCACCACCACCTACGTTGTCAAGGACAATGACACTTGCGACGGCATCAACGCTGCACACGGTCTGAACTCGACCATCCTTTACCTCAACAACCCTCAAATTAACGAGGCTTGCGACAACATTTACATTGGAGAGGTCAGTGTTATGCAGCCCTTTATCCCAATTCCCATTTTTTTTTTCATCTCGGGTTTTTGTTTTGTTCTCTTTTCGGCATTTGGCCATCAACACTGTTGATCAACATGGAACATGTTTTGCTGACAATCACTTTTGGTTTTATGTAACAGGTTTTGTGCGTTTCTCAGACCGTCCAGGTCCCCCCTGCCCCCGCAGGCGAGATCCCCGCCACCACTATCCCCTCTACCGCAACTCCCGCAGTCCCCTCGGCAACTAAGACCCCTGCCGCTTCTCTTACTCCCGCTCCTGCGCCTACTCAGCCCCCGGCTAAGGATGACAACGCCGGTGAGGAGGACTGCGATGATGATGAGGATGCCCATGATACCGATGATGGGGAGGATGCTGACGATGTCGATGATGAGGACCTTCCTTTCTGCGATGAGATCTAAACGGCCTCAATCCGACCTTTCTTTCCCATCCCCCGTTCGTTTCATGATCGTGGAATGACACTAAGATCGTGATTTTCACCTAATCCCATTGCATCACCTTGCCTCCCTCAACTACTTCATAGTATATCCCGTTGCGTTTAGATTCTTCAGGTTTCTTGACACAACACCCTTGTTTCGGTTTATGGTTTATTCACGGAAATGGTTTCTTTTCTTTATTGGTTTATAGTATACCTTCACTCGGGTGTATTTACTCATTTCTCTCCCTGTCTCTCTCATTGTCCCATGTTCGTCCTCCTACGTAGTACGCAGTGAGCTGGCACCACCGACGACCGATTCCCTATCGCTAGTCTGCGCTTGAAGCGAGATACACCACCCCTGACTCCTGATTGTTCGGCTACATATTAGTTTGTGTCGCCTCCTTCCTGTTGTTGCCTAGTGCAGTGATTATAAATGTTCTTGGCTTAATACTGAGGAGGATTGTTCGCTTGAAGTGCCTCCTGAGCGTTAATTAGAAGATTCAATCAATAGCACGATCGAGTCGAGAAGGAAGTAGAGGAGGATCAGGTGTGTCTCGGGAATGGAATTGGGAGAGTGGAGTCTTGTCGACGCTAGAGGTGGTACGATGACATGGCGTGAAGCGTGTGGCGTCCGCTAGACGAAGTTGGAGGTTCAACAAACTCTGGATCCACGCTCCGGGCCTAAGAGTACCAAGTAACGACTCCATGAGAGGTGACAGCCTCTTCAGAGCCAACGAGAGTCGGTTCGTCCGCATCTCGCTTCCAGCAGAGATAGAGTTGTGAACCGGCTTTGGGTACACGAGTGTGGAAGTACGCTTTTTGGAGCGCCGGGCTCTGACTGAACCATTCCTTGGTCAAGCAATATTGCTTTTCCTGGCCTAGTCTGCCCTCGAAGAAATTCCATTTCACAGAGGTGGCGAAACCGGCGGTCCAGATGAATACCCGGAGGTTAGGGAGTTCGGGAATAAGTCCGAACTCATTGAAAATATCGGGCTGGAGGCCACGACGGGTATAAAACATGGTTATTAGATGAAGAAGAGAGAAAGAAGGGAGACGTGCTTACACGTATTGATTCTCCGTACAGACGTAGAACCTCGAGAGATGAGAGATATGGAACGAAGAGACGAAGATTGGCGCGTCTATAGAATCCACCAAAAGCAAGGACACGAATGTTCGAAAGCTCAGACGCGATGGAATGAGGAGGGGTGTAAATATCCTCGCCCGAATCTGGTATCCAAGTCAATCTGGTAATTAGCCGCCCGGGGAGGATGTTCTCGATCGTGCGGCGATCACCACTCAGTGCCTCCAACTTGGGACAACAATCCTTGGGGAAAGGTTTATCATCGAGGAACATCCTCCAAACATAGAGTGATCTGAGATCGGGTTGCGCGGAGAGGAGTTGCATCGTGTCGTGATAGGTATCGGAGCAGCTGTGGGATCTGTCGTCCGCGAATACTTCGAGCTTTCGGAATGGGCAGTCGGCGAAGAGGTGCGAGATTCGGTTGGTGCATGTGATATTGAGCTTTGTGAGGTTGGTCATTAATAGGAGGCTTCGTTTGAGGAGACTCCAGTAGTGATCGTCGTTGTAGTGATCTTGGTTAATAAGACGGTGATACAGGCTTTGGATGTGTTGTGCGAGAGTGGTGTTGTGTTCGGTTAGGGTTATGAGAAATCTGGTGGCTTTGTTGAAGTCGATGAGCCAGCCAGAGTAGAGGGCGTAGGCGTTATCATCGGAGATGTTGATATTCCGGTACAAGAGCTTTTGAGCTTCTGCTAGGAAGGAGGTGGAGACGAGACAAAGATTGTAGAGGGTATTAGGGTCGTTTTTTGCATGATTTATGATTATGTCTAGTATTTCTTGGGGTATGTGTTTGAAGGTTTCCGGGGAAGGCGACATTAGGGCCTAAGGGTAAGATCCTGGATGATGTCGTCTTTGACGCCCAGATTGGCCATTTGATGCCATCATACCGCTCACTAATGCCGTTCGTCGTGCTGCCATGTATTCTTGTATCACATGCCGCCTCTGCATCCACACCCCCATCCTAACATATTTTCCACTTCACTTATATTAGGTATCCGTATATTACACCCTCATTAATATACATCGACGTGTCTCCTTCAATCGTATGCTTCGTGAGGTTTTCAAGACCATGGTGCCGATGCGGAGCCCCAATTCGGTTGTGACACAGCCATGATGTGGCCAACTGATGGTTCAGTCGACTTGCGCTCATCGGAACTGTTCCGACGTGGCCATCCGGCAAGATAAAATCCCAAAAAATTCATAAACATTTTACCGAAAACATTTCCACGTATGTGTTTCAACGGAAAATACGCCATGATGAAGGAGGAAGGGCGTACACATCTGTAAAGTGGCCGAGAGGTGATCAATGATAGTATTTGCACTCCCGAAAATCTCACATCCCCTTCCTCATCAATCCACATGTCCCGGCTTTTCCGCGTATTCTAATCTATATTACATCGGTCGCCTCGTTCATACGTCAACTATCTTCTCCCCGTCATATCCCTCAGCCTGGGCAAAGTAATATCCCCTCTGGTTTGCAAGCAACCTCAACGGTCCAGCACCACCCTCCCGCTCAACCGTAAAATCGCAGTTATAATGTGTATGCCCAAATGCCCAAACTTTGACTTTATCACTTTTAAAGCATGCCTCCTTGGATAAGTCTGTCGAGAAGGCGCTTGTGATCGGACTCGCAGCATGCCTCGGCTCGATCGCACGAACATCCTTCAATGGGCTCCAATGCGAAAAGATCACGATCTTGACGTTGGTGTGTTCGAGGTCTGCGACCTGCGCATTAAGCCAGGCAAGATCCCGCTTATGTGCCTCGTTGTGCATGCCGACGTCCCAATCGTTGGTTTGGAAAAAGTCGTTAAGCCCGAAGCTTACCATCATATGACTTTCGGGCGGGATGAAAGAAAAAAGGCTGCAGCCTAGGATGGCGACGTTGGTGCCTGGCAGCCAGAAGACTGCGCGGTCGAGCAGGACAAACTCTCCCACTGACTTGTTTTTATGGACGTCCTGTTCGAAGGTGTGAAGGATGGCGAGAGTGTCAGGCCAGTTCGAATGATACGCTTCGTGATTCCCAGGGACAAAAAGCACAGCGCGGAACTGGTTGAGCTGTCGAGTCAAGAAGGCAAGATAGTCGTCCTTGTGCGAAACGACGTTGCCGATGTCGCCAAGCAGCGCCAGGTAGGGCGCTTTCGGGACGATCTCGAAGATATCGTAGGCTTTTGGAGCCTCCAGATGCAGGTCGGAAAGAATCTGGACTGCCATGGCGAGGAGCAAATTACGCTGCCCTACAAGCTTTGTCGGCGCTCGTGAGTCCTAAGGCCTAAGACATGACTTGGAGAACGTGACTGGTGTCTATCACGTGACCACTGCTCAACCTCGGCCATAAATTTTATACAGCGACCAGGCTAATATGACGTCGCTACGTTATAAAAGTTACTGTGTGTGCAGGCGGGTGGGAATGTTACATGGACACAAGGAGTGGGGACTAGCAAGGGGAACTCACTGCAAGGTAGAAGTCACCGACGGGACCTGAGCGTTTGGGGTGGCCGAGAGGTCGACAAAACCTTGCCCAGGTGGTTGTGGACTATCGGTCCCCCAACAGATTTGCTCCGTACATAGTGGATGGCCAGGAACTAAGACAGTGTTGTGCCAACTCATGGGTACTCATGAGTATTCATGAGTTACTCATCCTACGTTCATGAGTGATTCATGAACTCGTGAGTCTGATGGCACGTGCACCACGCAGGTAAGGTCTGGGAAAATTGTATCAAATTAATCAATGAGTTATTGTGGGTACATATCAATAGCCCATTGGCATAATAAAATTTGTTCAGCCGTTTCGTCAAGTGGGATAGCGCCATCCTTGCTTGTCTTCTACATCATCTGCGGCATCTAAATCCAGCAGTTGGTGGAGTTCAAGCTCCTGATCAAAGCCCAGTAACACATGTCTTCCGAAAAATTTGTCGGCCTCATTCGGATGCTTGGTGAAATACTGTCTCCACCATCCACAATCTTCGGGATTGGAGGTACTATTGGCCATTTGTAGCAAGGAACAGGGTGTCTAACGTCATGTCAAGTAACAGTGACCAGAGAAAGGCTGGAATCATGTTTGACCGATTATCGCGATCAGAGATCACGTTGAATGTATTGAGATACCATTAGTGCGTAGACTCATCGGTTATACCCGGCTCATGAGTCCTCATGAGGTACTCATGAAACCGGATCATGAGCGTGACTCAAACGCATGAACGGCACAACACTGAACTGCCAGGCTCAAAGTCACCCTTTGTCACCTTTGCTGAGCACGCCCTGTCAAAGGAGCTGGTGGGAATGTTGTGACCGATGTGACATCCGAGGTTTGGACCCATCCGAGGTACAGGCCACCAATAGTATTGAAAAGGGCGCTAATCCTTCTTCGACTAGATGACACCTCTTCCAGCGGACCTTTCAACCTTAGCCAGTGTGCAACCGATAACCATAACGGTTGTTGTGGTTGTCTGATGGCACATCACTGATGCCAGCGACGAATCCGAAGAGAAAAAGTCTCAGGCTGCCATGGATTCTGAACACATGAGAATTGTACTGGATCCACATACGGTTATCATGTATTAAAATTCACAGTATCCTCCAGGAGACCCTCATCTGGATCTGTCTCCAGTACCAATCTGTATACAGACCCAAGCTTCATGTTCAGCGCTCCTCTCGAGCGCTTAGTCGCGATTGTGTCTTGATACAAGAATCTGGCACGTGCAAGAAGGCTGTGGCATACATCGTGCTCTCCGGACTCAAGCTGCTTTTCACCGTTTCAGCACTCGGCTGTCTTCGGGTCCCGCCTTTCCCCCCGTTTTCTGGTCTTGGGGGTAAAATTTCAAATCGCCATTCCACGTCTCTGACTGCGGCCGAGTTCACCCCTTCAAGTGAGTTTCTGGTCTCCTCGTCAGTTGAGGGCTGGTCGAAACGCTTCCTCGTTCAAAGAGACTTCTGCCCCACGTCTGACATCGACAGCCTCTACTCTCCAGCACGCACAATGTCTCCCTCAAATCCAGCGTCGGAAGCTCCCCTTCAGACATTCAATGGGATCAACGTTAACCCCCAAGGTACAAATGGATTACCCCATACTTTGTCAAAGAGCGAAGGTACGATAGGCGTTCCCACCGGGGTATTCGCAGTAGCTTATGTGACTCACAGGTACAAAGGTCTCTTACTTTGAGAATGCAAGTAACATTTCCATTCGCAACCCAATCATGGGAGAGGTTGTTCAAATATACAACGAAACGAACTCCAAAGGTGAGCGATTAACCCCGGCACTTAGAAAAGCTCATAAGAATGGCCCAAGTCATGGAGGAAATGTATGGACATGTTATTCCGGGAGCCGAATATGACTCCTCTGCTCGTGATTCACCTCCTCGGTGTCACCCTGGTACTCGAACTCAAATTCTCGAAGACATTCAAGACCGCATCAATGATCCCAAGTCGACCACAAGGGTTGTTTGGCTTCATGGACCGGCAGGCGTCGGTAAGTCTGCAATCATGCAGACACTTGCCGAGACAGCATCGTTACTTCATGCGACCTTCACAACATTGTTCTTTTCGCGTCCCAACAAACGCAATGACCCTAAAAAGACCTTCACCACCCTTGCATACCACCTTGCTGTTGTCAATTCGGAATATCGCAGCTACGTTGGGAAGAAGCTCATGGGCGACCGTGCCTTCCTAGCGAAATCTATGGATGAACAGTTTAGGCGCCTTTTCGTTGAACCCTTCATCGGTCGTCATGTCAATCCCGGCTCTCAACGTTGGCTTGTCTTCTTAGACGGTCTCGATGAATGCTATGGAGAAACACAACAATGCAGGATTGTTGATTTGATCCGCGATTCCATCCTACAACATGGCGAGTCCACTCCGTTCATTTGGGTCATCGCCAGCCGGCCCGAGGCGCACCTGCAGACACCCTTCACGAAAATCAGGACTAGCATAGATTTCTATGAGCTGGAGGTACCTATTGACTCTGACGCTGCTTCGCGAGACGTCGAACGTTATCTCGAAGCGGAGTTTTCGAAGATCCGGGAAAGCTACCTTGATTCAGTGTCTTCCCATTGGCCTTCTGCGGGTGACTTCCTGAAGGTTGCACGTGCAGCCTTGGGACTATTTATCTTTGCCTCGACGCTTATTGGCTACCTCCAAGGGGGAGATCCTGTGCTTCGTCTCAAACTCGTTCTGTCCTTGATCAAGGACTCGGAAACCCGTCTGATGGATCTCCGGCAGAACCCATTTGAGATGCTCGACTTGTTGTACTCTCAAATCATGTTGGATGTCCCTGAGGAGGTCCTTTCTACTGTGAAGTCTCTCCTCGGGTTCTACATTATCGAAGGCTCGTCTCATGTACGCGGGGCAAGGGAGATTCCATTCCTCGAGGCATGCAATATTCTAGCCTTGGAACGGCACACGGCCTATGCTTGTCTGCGCAAACTGCATTCAGTTCTCAAATGTCCTTCACCCGAAGAAGCAGATCATCAGCGTATCCATTTCCTTCATGCCTCATTTTCCGACTTCCTTATCACTTCTTCCCGCTCTCACGAATACCATGTTGATTTGAACCGGGAGCTCAGTCAAATTTGGCAGTGCTATGTAAGGATTGTCCATGAATACGGGGATGGTGGTAAGTTGATTTATTCTTTTCCTGTATATGCTATTAAACATAATTCAAACCCAGAACTCAGTCACATCTGCCTTTCTTGGTCAACTGGTGCACCACGTTCCTCACGATTGCGAGAAATGTTATTGAAAAGGGCACTTAAGCGATGGATGGAAATCCTTCTTACATCATGGTATACCTCTCCTGATAGACCCACTGGTCCCTGCCTTTCGATTGGTACTCCCTCCTTAATCGAGATTTTTCGAAAACTAGGACCAAACATATTTGCTAGCACTAATGGTCAAGTTTTCCCACTGCAAAAATTTCTCGGATGGTTAGGCAACGTTGTATGTGTCTCGCTGTATTGAGGGGTACAAATCTACTCAACTGGCCTTTTTCAGGCTCCCCCCGAACTTCGAAGTGAGGTTGTACG
Organism: Podaxis sp. C-F-101400; assembly: GCA_018524895.1. Lineage (NCBI taxonomy): Eukaryota > Fungi > Basidiomycota > Agaricomycetes > Agaricales > Agaricaceae > Podaxis > Podaxis sp. C-F-101400. The sequence goes on along the minus strand of JAEUWR010000314.1, from coordinate 22,041 downwards.
GGAAACTTTCCCCATTCATCAACTCAACGCAGACCGATTATTCACCTCCGTCTGTATCCGGCCTTGGTGTCGCCGTATATCGGGCGGTGGGTTGTTCAGTGAATTTCGCCTCATAAACATTGACTTGAGGTTTGTGAAGGTGCGTTTGACAATGTATTTAAAACCTACTTCATAATTATACTATCCACAGGAACACAAAGCCTTTCCAACAAAAGAGGCCTTTTGGGAGTTCTTGGATTTGCCCCAAGATCTACTATGGGTTGAAGACGGGTCCGTAATGACCTTCGGAATAGAACCATCACAGACCTGCGTCATGATCGGGCCTATCTCTCTACAGTATCCTACACGCATAGCCTACTACATTCTTCCATACTTTGAGGACTCCTGAATGCACATCTCATTCCAAGTCAACCAAGGATCCAGTCGTCAGGAGCTGCATTCGTGTCGTGTCAGAGTCCATCTATAGTGGTCTGGTTGCTCGATGAAGCTACAGCCCAGACCCATCCACTTCTCTCATACTAGGGTGACGAAGTGAAAGGTACACTTTGTGATACAAGCTGCTTCCCTTTGAGTAGTAGAAGACCAAGTGTTTTCGGGGAGTCAGAGTGATCAGGCAACAGATCTGACTTAACATTGTTGGACATCATATCTCAGAGGGCACATGTTATGAATATTGCAGACTCCGAGATGACCGAGGAGACCAAGGAGCCCGATGAGCAGACTTACGAAGAATGGGAGTTGATGAAACGCCTGATGGTCAGCCTCTGGCAGGAAACCACGGAGTTGCGACAGACGCTTGATTGGGAAATGTGCGAGAAGGTAGACGAAGTGTGTTGTTACCACGGAGTATACTTCCCATGTGATGACGACTTGTGATTGAACTCTGAACTTACCACTTCCTTTCTTAGACACTTTCTATATCTGGACCAGGTATCAGTTTCATCTCTACTGTTGTATTTATGCTTGCATCAATTATGTTTGCTCTGGCAGACTCTCACCTTATGACATATGCATTCCTCTCTCCTGTTCCTTATGCTTTCCTTCTATATGCTTCCCTTTAGGATTTTCGCCCCCTATGTTACTATTGATCTACTTCCTAAAGTAGTCATAGGACTTGTATATGTACACCGCTTGGACATGTAGATTAGCAAGTCTAATCTTTACACTGTGTTACCCACTCTTGGTACTTGAATAAGACCTTGAGCATCAGTAGCCCGTAAAGTCTACAACTCTTTGCCCTTGTAGTCAGCTTTTCCCTCTCAGGCTCCTCGTCAACATCTTGTCCTATGGAGAGTGTGATCTTTATGAGTTCACTGCCTAGAGACAACGTGAACAGCCACCCAAGGTTAAACAGAGCAGCTCCTACTGACCTGTAAAGGACTAGGACCTCTGCTCGTCTCACTTACAAGGATAGGCACTGACTTAGGCATTGCTCAGCCAAAGAAGAAACCTTGTAACATCAAGATTAGACTTCCCTCATGTGCCAATCCCATGTTGTAACTATTCCCCAACTACTGTTCTCATTGCTTCATGTTGTGTGAGTAGTCACCCCAAGGTTCTCATTGCTTTGTGCTGTGCCATCAGGACGTTGTTGGTTCTCATTGCTTTGCACTGTGCCTAAATGACACCAGAACCCCTTCCCTTCTCGACTATAATTTGCCCACTCATTGTTTGGTGGTCTGGCAAAGAAGCCTGTAATACGCCCACTCAACGCTTGGTGGTCTGTTGGAAGAAGACCCTCTGGCTATAAATTGCATTGACATCTGCCAAAGTGAAGCATTCTCGATCAACAGAAATCGAACAGAAGTGTTCTCAATTGTCAGAAATTGAACAGAAATGTTCTCGATCAACAGAAATCGACAAAAGTTCTCAATCACCTGAAATCAACAGCCCTCAGCCATATGTCCCTCAGTCTATTTATTCTACCTCATCATCTTCCTGGACTTCTTCATTGGACAATACCTCCTTTTTCTCTTTGATTCCTACTGAACTACAACACCTCAACCTCAACCCAGAACAGATACGAGAATTGATTCAAGCCCTCATCAAGAGGAACCTTGAATGTCCTTCCACTCCCCCACTCCCATCACCATTTCAGGAGAAGCAGCTGCCTTGTTGGAATGAGTTAGAACCCAAGACTCCGACAACAGTGATGAAACAGCTTGACAATCAGCATCCCCTGTCTTGCCCATTGTATCTCCAGCCAGAACAAGACCTCCAAGAAGAGTCAGATCTCTTAACCTCGATGAAGTCGCCCCTTGGGAGCCATGACTTACTGCCAATATTAGAGGAAGAAGAGAAGCAGCTAGAGAACAAAGACAGCAAATGTTGACCACTGTCACTATCCCACCCGCTGTTGTACAACCACCTCAGCAACTCACTTGATCTCCAAGTGCAGCCTCAATTCCACCCCCTTACCAGCAACAACCACCACAACACCCTACTCCCACTCCCCAGCAACTGATTCAACCACCACTGCAATCACAACCCCCAGTTCCTAGAATGGACTCCATGGCCCCTGTCAATCAAGCCACCACCTTCACTTTTGGAAGTAATATTGTGCCCCCAAATCAAAGATTCTTCCAACAGCCCCTCTTCACCAGCCCTGCAATTCCCGGACATCAAACAACTGGAATTGTACAAGGAAATCAGGGAAATCTGCCTCAGACTGGAGCAGCTCAGCCAACAAACCTGCTGCAAACAGGAAGCCCTCACTCACCTCCTGGACCACCTCCACCTGGACAACCACTGTCAGGACCAGGGCAACCAAATCCAAATCCACCACCAGGACCACCAGGAGCACTACCTCCGCCACCACCAGGAGCACCACCCCCAGGACCAGGACAACCAGGAGCACCTCCACCAGGTTTCAGTTTTCCCCAACAAGTACAAATGCCTGCCGCCCCTTCCACACCCAAGTATGAAGCACCACTGTTGTATGATGGTGACCTGAGAAAATACTTGGCATGGAAGCAGCAATGTGCCTTGTATATTATCACCAACCAGCATAAATTCCCTACTGACCATGATGCCATCATATTCATGCTCTACTACATTGGAGGAGCAGCAGAACCATGGAAAACAGAATACCTCTGCCAGCACAACTTCAATGGAGTATTACACCTTGGAACGTTCAATGCATTCCAAGATGAGCTCGATAGAGTCTTCCTCCCTTACAACTATACAGAAGACACCCTCCGACAACTCCATGCTCTCAAGCAGAAGCGAAGACCAGTGGACCAGTACATCTCTGAGTTCAAGGTTCTTGCTACCCAAGCAGGAATGGTCAACCCACAAGAACTCATCTATCACTTCCAAGAAGGCCTTGACTTTGAAATTGGCCTTAAAACTATCGCCCTCAGACCAGGCCCCAACATCAACATCTGGTTTGAAGCAGCAAGAGCAGTGGAAGAGCAACACCAGATGGAGAACAACTATTGTGCAAGCCACACCCGAGAACGAACCAATTGAGCTTTTCCCCAACTGAAAAAGAAGGCATCCAATAATACAAGTTGGTCACGAAGCCAGGTGTATAAAGATCCATACGCCATGGACATCAATAACTTGGCACTGGCACTCTCTGAAATTGCACTTGAAGAAAACTACCCCATGGAAGAAGATTCCAAAGAAGTTAATGAGATGGAAGAAAGCCATGACGTTCTGGAAACTTTCCTTCAGAACATCCTCACCCCGAAGATGCACAATGACCTCAAGCAGGGCAAATGCTTTAACTGTAGAACAACAGGACACTTCACGCAAGAATGCCTGAAGAAACCTAACCCACTGCCTTCAACATGAAGTTTACCTCAAAATGCCCAAGCAAAGGTTTCCAAGCATAAGCCATCTGCACCCCCTAAAATCCCTCAAGACAAAGAAAAACAACAGAAACAAAGACAAGCATTCGCCAGGATCAATGAAATCATCCAGGAAATAGGTGATGACAAAGAAGTTGCCAAAATCTTCACAGAGTTTTCAAACTCTACCAGTGCTCAAGCAAGGGAAATACAGGATTTTGCCTCAGACAAATAGCCTCCACATCTAGATCATCAAGAGAAAAGAAAGATGCACCAAAGGACAACTTTCCCTGACCCTTTTTATTCTCTAACAGACTGGTTTCCGATTCTTATCCCTGTCCAAAGGACAAAATTATGCCCCCTTCTTTCTTTCAAAACAAAGTATCAGCCTCTGAATTGTGTTTAAAGACTCACCAATCTAACACCTTTTATTGTCCCACCACTGTGCATCTCTCTGAGAAATCCATGGAAACCCTCACACTGCCAGACTCCAGAGCAGGATGAGATTTCATTGACTATCGTTTGGTCAAGGAATGGAAGCTGAAGAAAACCCTGCTGAAAAAGCCAATCAAAGTCAGGAATGCAGACAGATCCCTCAATGCAGATAAGCAGATCACTCATTTTGTTACCATTGACTTCGCCATCTACAGAAAACAAATGAAAATGAATTTGCAGGTGATTAACCTAGGACGACCTAGGATAATCTTGGGAATTCCCTGGCTCACCAAATACAATCCAGACATCAATTGGACAAAAAGAACTCTTTCCTGGAGAAGACTCACCAAGAATACCACGCTCTCTTCAATAATCGATGACACTCTTTTCGAAATCTACATGAACAAGCTTGAAGAAGATTTCTCCAAGGAAAACTTCACTGAAATCAATGCCAAGACATCCTACTCCCAAATACTCGCCCAAGTAGCAGAACAAAAGAAGGAAACTGATCCCACCAAGATTGTCCCTAAAGAGTTCCACAAATATCTGGACCTTTTCTCCCAAAAGAAAAGTGAAAGATTTCCTCCCAAATGACAATGGGACCACAGAATCAAAACAAAGGAATCCTTTGTTCTGAAAGCCTTTCCTTCCTACAAACTCTTGCTTGCAGAGGAGAAGGAACTCAACAAATTCCTTGAAGAAAACCTTGCAAAGGGATATATCAGACCCTTGAAATCTCCCATGGCCTTGCCATTCTTCTTTGTATCGAAGAAGGACGGAAAACTTAGGCCTTGTCAAGATTACCAATATCTCAACGATCACATGGTCAAAAACAGATATCCTATTCCTTCAATCCAATCCATACTTGACAAACTATGAGGATCAAAATACTTCACGGCACTTGATGTCAGACTCAGATATAACAATGTCCAAATCAAAGAAGAAGATCGATGGAAAGGAGCTTTTCACACCCATTGAGGACTGTTTGAACCAACAGTCATGTTCTTCGGAATGTGCAACAGTCCAGCAACATTCCAAAACATGATGGACACCATCCTCGCTCCCCTCATCATGCAGAACAAAGTTATCATCTACATGGACGACATCCTTATCCATGCTCCTACCAAAGCTGAACTTTGAAAGACAACTTGAGAAGTATTCAAGATCCTATGGAAGCATGACCTTTACCTCAAACCAGAGAAATGTGAATTCAAGAAAACCACCCTCACATATCTTGGTTTTATCATCTCTCCCAACATAGTCAAGATGGATCCTGCTAAACTCAAAGGAATAGCTGACTGGCCAACACCTAAAACGGTATGGGATGTACAGAAATTTATCAGGTTCTGCAACTTCTATTGCAAGTTCATCAAGCACTACACCCACCTGTCTCTACCCCTTAATGCACTTCTGAAAAAGTCCAACACTCCTTTCAAATGGACAAAAGAAGCTGATGACACATTTAGAAAATTAAAGCAATGGTTCCTGGAAGAACCCATATTAATCACTCCTGACCTGACAAAACCATTCAAAATTCAAACTGATGTGTCTGCTTACGCCTCTGGAGCAGTACTCTTCCAGAAAGATTTGAATGGTGTGCTACACCCATGCTTCTACTATTCCAAACCATTCTCCCCAGCTGAACAGAATTACCATGCATCAGAACAGGAATTCCTAGCCATCATCTGTGCATTACAAGAATGGTGTCATTACATTGACAGATCGCCTTATGAAACAATAATATGGACAGATCATGATAACATCATTCATTGGGCCAAGCCATCAAAACTATCAAGATGAACCATCCAATGGTCTGCCATGATCAGTGCCCATAAAATCAAGATTCGCCATATTCCTGGACCCAAGAACTGTGCCACTGATGCTTTGTCTAGAAGACCAGACCACACCTCAACAAATAAAGACACAGAGCTCGAAACGATGAAGGCAGCCATTCCACTAGAAAAGTTCCAAACTAGCGACTTTGCCAATGCTAACACAAATCTGGTTAACTCAGGGGAAAATGACAAAATCAACATTGTAGACCTGGATGTTGAAAATGAAGCCCAGAAAGGGAAAGACGGAACCATAGAACTGGATCAAGAAGGTCGCATCCAACTTCCCATGGACTCCACACTTAAGAAGCGCTTATTGCAGCATGTACATGATGCACCAGTTGCGGGACACCCCAGAGTCACAGAAACCCTCAGGAAACTTCAAGAATATGTTACCTGGCCCAGCATTCATGCCTATGTCATGAATTATGTGAAAGGATGCCCTACCTGCCAGCAGTACAAGATCAACAGACACCCCTTGAAGCCTCCTCTTCAACTGATTCCAGGACCCCAATCATCACAGCCTTTCACCCAAATGTCCATGGACCTCATTACAGACCTCCCTGAATCCAATGGCTATGATGCAATATTGTCTGTGGTGGACCATGGTCTTATGAAGGGGATAATCATAGTACCCACCTTGAAATCCACCACCACTGATCAAATCACAGACATCTTGATCAAACACATGTTCATTCACACAGGAATACCCGATAAAATCATTTCAGACAGAGATCCCCAATTTATGGCCAAATTGATACAAGCTATGTTCAAGAAGCTGAATATCGATCATGCCCCTTCTACCTCCTATCACCCCCAATCAGATGGATCAACCGAACAATTTAATCAAGAAATTGAGATGTATCTATCAGCCTATTGCACTCAAAACCCCCACACATGGCCCAAGCACCTCCCCCTAGTCGAATTCTCCCATAATTCCAGAACACACACCAACTGCCAGCAGACGCTGTTTGAACTCATGTATGGCCACCCACTCAAAGCCTTCCCAACTGAGCTAGCACCGACGAACTCCCCATTGGCTGAAGATAGAATGAACTGGATCATAAATATCCAAGAAGCTGCAAAAATAGCACACAAGACTTCACACAAAATTATGACAGAACAGACACAAACATGCATGTTACCAAAAATAGAACCAGGCCAGAAAGTTTGGCTTGATGCTTGAAACTTGCCAATTCAAGTTGCATCAAGGAAAATCACTGCCCATCGACTAGGCCTGTTCACTGTCATTAGGAAATGTGGAAACATCTCCTACAAGCTATCTCTCCCAAAGAGCTGGAAGATACACAATGTCTTCCACATTCAATACCTCTATCCCATCACCAAGAACGACATTTATGGCAAACACTTCTCAAGACCCCCACCTGACCTCATCCAAGGAGAAGAAGAATGGGAAGTCGAAGCCATAGTGGCACACTGTCACACCAGAAGATGAGGATTAGAGTTTCTAGTGCATTGGAAGGGATATCTAGATTCAGAACGAACATGGCAAAATTTGACAGACCTGCACAATTCCAAGACCCTCCTCGATGCTTATAAACTGAGACACCATCTTGACTAAATCTCAACTCACTTGAATGTCTACCACTTCTAACACTCCTCCGACCACTACTCACTCAACCACTCCCACTTCTGACACCTCTCTCACTTGAGCCTCATCACAGACCCTCGTCTCAATTCCACCCACTCCTCTCACTCACAAGCTGACACCTTCCTCAGAAGATCATCCCTCTACCCCTGAGTCCCTCTGCTATGAAGAGTAGCAAAGACAAGTCACTGACATTGCAGAAGTCAGGCGCCAAATATCCGAGGCATTCCAACTATATGAAACACAAAGTGCCCAAAGATGAACTGTTTTGTCTTGTGCCTTACAAGAAGCAGGTGATGCCGCTCTTTCTGCTGCCATATGACTTGACTCTTTATATGAAGACACCTTTTCCCAAGCAAGGACCACTCTTGAGCGCAGTAATCAATCAACTGAAGTATTTGATGCTTTCTGGTCGACTTGGTTTAATGCAATACATTGCCAGCTCCATGCTAACAGACTGGCCAATGAAGTCAGTGCCTGCTTTGCTCAGGTTATTGACTTGCCAGGACTTGATCAGGAAAGATGATATCTCTGAGGTGCCCACAACATGATTTTGCAAGTGCGAGAGGACATATCTGCTTTTCTCCACCCACAAATTGGACTTAGATCTGGCAACATTACTCACAACCCCTCGCCCTGATGGAACCAAGGAGCCACTTCAGTACCTGAGCAACTTCATGATGTGGATTGACAACACCCCAAAACAAGAACTTCTGGAGATCCAGAACCTACTGTCTCTGACAGCCCTATCCTCACCCTATCCAACCAATGTGCCACCTGCTATCAATGTAGCAATGTGGGTCATAGGGTGGATCAATGCCAGAGATACTATTGCCCCTTCTGCCACCACTACACCCCCAGACACTACCAGAAGTACTGTTTCCTCAATCCCATCAGAACCCATCCACCATTCCACTATGCCAGAATCCTCGCTGACTGAGCCCAGCTTGCCATGGTCAGACTTGCCAACCATGCTGCCACTACCAGGCACCAGGATAATGGACAAGGAATTTTTGCTCCCACAGACCATCGACCCCAGGATGCTCATTCCCCAGCTCTCCCCCTACCAACTCCCTCCTCCTCTTCAGCTCGACCCCCATCATCAGGAGACTCAAGACCTCCTTCGCCCATTTGTCTGTGCTGCCACCAATGTCACACTCTCCTTTGGGCAGGCCTCACCACACCCAATAACATCTGAGGACCTAGATTCACTGACAAACACCATGACAGACCTCCTCCATGCCTCTCCCAATGTGCCATCAATACCTCCATCATCCCCAGAGCCTCCGACTGATGCATTCACCCTTGACAACAGTCAGCTCAGTCAATCAAGTGCACCCTCCGAAGTGTCATGGATGACACAGGAGAGGGAATGCATGAGTATCCTTACAACAATGAAAATGTTACCAGGAGTCATTGAGTCGAGTGAGGACACTTGACCTTATGAAGGGGATCATGTTATGAATATTGCAGACTCCGAGATGACTGAGGAGACTGAGGAGCCCAATGAGCAGACTTACAAAGAATGGGAGTTGATGAAACGCCTGATGGTCAGCCTCTGGCAGGAAACCATGGAGTTGTGACAGACACTTGATTGGGAAATGTGTGAGAAGGTAGATGAAGTGTGTTGTTACCATGGAGTATACTTCCCATGTGATGACGACTTGTGATTGAACTCTGAACTTACCACTTCCTTTCTTAGACACTTTCTATATCTGGACCAGGTATCAGTTTCATCTCTACTGTCATATTTATGCTTGCATCAATTATGTTTGCTCTGGCAGACTCTCACCTTATGACATATGCATTCCTCTCTCCTGTTCCTTATGCTTTCCTTCTATATGCTTCCCTTTAAGATTTTCACCCCCTATGTTACTATTGATCTACTTCCTAAAGTAGTCATAGGACTTGTATATGTACACTGCTTGGACATGTAGATTAGCAAGTCTAATCTTTACACTGTGTTACCCACTCTTGGTACTTGAATAAGACCTTGAGCATCAGTAGCCCGTAAAGTCTACAACTCTTCACCCTTGTAGTCAGCTTTTCCCTCTCAGGCTTCTTGTCAACGTCTTGTCCTATGGAGAGTGCGATCTTTACGAGTTCACTGCCTAGAGACAATGTGAACAGCCACCTGAGGTTAAACAGAGCAGCTCCTACTGACCTGTAAAGGACTAGGACCTCTGCTTGTCTCACTTACAAGGATAGGCTCTGACTTAGGTGTCACTCAGCCAAAGAAGAAACCTTGTAACACAGTGGGTGTTATATTCCTCCTGAGTAATGGGTCCATGAAGTTGGTCAGTGAAGGAGAAGGCTGCTGGGTTGTGTTCAAGGAAGTTGATAATCCAATAAAAGCTGTCATGGGTTCCTACTGGATAGTAAAAACAAGGACAATTGTTGAGGATATAGTCCCATGTTTCAAGTGCTTCACCACAGGAGTCCATGTTCTTTAATGGCCTTCTGGAGACTAACAAAAGTAGGTTGATCCTTGTTCCACCTCCAACAGAGGTAACATGAATTTGGCTTGGACTTGCTCCCAGCAACCTGGAAATATGCCACCTGCAGTGATTTCATCTCTCCAAACTATTTAGTGGCTAAATCTTGCTGCTTTTCTTGGGATACTGGGGGTTTTGAGTCCCAATCAACCTGCACAAATGGACTGGAAGACCAGACAAAGACACAGAGGTTTGGAAGACTGGGCACATAATTGAATTCATCCAAAATATCAACCTAAATAAGTGTCAAGTCATCAGCAAGTTATGTGAAATGTTTAGGAGGAAATTAACCCTAGATAAATGTACATCCAATGCCATCCCTACCAAATGCAGAACCTACAGACATTGCAGATATGGAGTGAAGCCTGCCAGACTTGGTTGATGAAGAAAACCCCCAAGAGTGAAAATCCAGATATTGGAGAGTCCAGGGATAATTCTATCGATTCTAGGGATACTGACATCTTCCATCCTCACAGGCACCCATGTGAGGTTGGTGATCATACACTTGCAACCAGGAAGAACTTGTTCAATGGCATTGCAATCACCAACAAGCAATGTTAAATTGTGGCAGTGTGTGTTTGGGAAAGGTTCATCACAGTTCCACATGATGAAAAGAGATTTGAGGTCAGGTTGTGTGGCAAGGAAATCAAGGATCCTAGTACAGAAGTTGAGGGAGTTGCATGCTTGATTGCATCCAAAGGTATGTAGTCATAGTGATGTGCAGGCTGGAAAGATCTCACCTGAGATACTGTGACAAAGCATTAGCTCCTTGAGGTTGTTCATGAGAGTGATGCTCTGGTTCAGGAAAGACTGATATCCTCGGTCATTGTCACAGAGAAAGATGCTGTGGTACAGGATTCAGACATGTTTCACAAGAGCAGGGTTATGTTGAGTGAGGGTGGAGAAGAACTGGGAAGCCCTGGAAATACCAATGGTAAAGGTCCTCCAAGTGGTTGGGGGGCAGCTGTTGTTTTTAATATGAATCTCATGATATAGGTGCCTCTGAGCTTCTTGCTGGAAGCATGAAGTGGCAAGGCAGAGGTTTAGGGGGTGAGTGTGGCTGTGTCTTGCATGATAGACAACCAAATCAAATATTTCTTGTGGTATATGCCCAATGTTATCCAGCTGTTTGGGTTGTAGTGACATTGGTGAAGGCAAGAGGTTTCAGATTGGAGTTCTCATGCTCTGAGGAAGTCAATGCAATGCATGCGTGTGGGTTGTCTTTGCTTTGACATCAACATTGCATGTATCTGCAGCCATCAGACTATGCATACACAATGTGTTGAAGTCTTGACCTTGTTGGTGGTCAGGAGCCAATCCTGACTTTCCACAACTATTTAAGAAAGATAATGAAATTAAAAAACAAAACAGTAGTGCCTGCACTATCCAATGCATTAAGGGGGAATCGAACCCCCAGTGGGTTGAACTCATCACTTGACAAGATTTGAGACATGGCAACAACCCAGGTTACCACTACCCCATTAATGCCTGACAATCTGGACAATCTTATCTTTTATCACCTAGCACCCCACAGAAGCTTCAAAGCACAACTTGGAGACCAACATCAAGTTTATCATTCAGAATGTGAATATCACATTAAGGGTCATTAGTATTGCATGATACCCTAACAGATTAAGACCAATATCTAATATTTCCTCCCAATGATGTGCTCTGCTAAAACCTTGAGTGCATCTCTGGCCTCACTCTTGGGGAGCTCTTGGAACACTTTCTTTGCTTCATTGGCATATGCCAGTGCAAGTTGTTTTGTGCATGGGATTGCAGATGATTTGTGCATGAGATTCTGGGCCTAAAATAGCCAGGGATGAGAAGATTTGAGCATATGTGGGAAAGGATGGGAGAAGTGGAGCTCACCTTTTCAATGTCTCCAGCAGACTCAAATTTACAACCTATTAGTTTGCCCATTTCAGGGTACTCTTCCCATGCATAAAGAGCTGGTGCAGTTGCAAGACCAAGTTGGAGGTCTGCATTGCTGGGTTTACAGAGTGTGGCAGAAGCAGACTTGTAGTCCAGGACATTGTCTACAAGCTACAACCATGAGTCAGATGGGGAGGTGATGGAAAGGGTCCACAGAGGGATTGAAGTAATGACATACCTGGAATGCAATACCAAGATTTCATCCATATGCATACACAACCTCTTTCCAAACTTCACCCTCTGCACATCCACCTAGCACAACAGCAGATCGCATGCCTTTGGCCATGAGTGATACACTCTTGAGGTAGGTCTTTTGTAGATAGATGTTCCATGTGTCTTGGTGCTTCCCAGACCTCTCACCATCAGTTTTGGATTTGATGTTGTCTGACTTGGGTTGGACAACATCTTTCATTTGTAGAATCTCACCCTCTACGAGGTTGGAGATGACACTAGTGATGAGTTGGGTCACTTCCTAGTCACCTAAGTGCACCAGTGCAGCTGACACATGTCCCAACACAAAGTTTCTGCCTAGGACAGAGAGTTTGTTCATGAATAACAACAGAGCAGAGGGTGTGCCACATTGAAGGGCAGAGCCATCTATTACATCATTGTGTAGCAGTGAAGCTGTGTGCAACATTTCCATGATTTGAGCCAGATGGAGTTGGGTAGGGAGGATGGTAGTAGGCATATGTAGAGTTGGGAGTGTATGTTGCACATCTTCTGTTGGAGGTGGTGGTTTTGCATTATGTGGATATGGTTTTCAGTGGGAGCCTGAGCAGTCAGGTATCACAAAGGGGTCACTGAATGCACTTGTGTGGGTTGGAAATTGGGGGTTGTAGTCTGTGAGTACTTCAGGTGGAGAGAGTAGGATATCAAGTTTGTCTTTCTGGCCACCTGCTGCAGAATGGGTGGTCTCCAAGAGTTTGGGGTTCCAGCTCTTGCAAAGACAATTTGTTGCATGTGAGGAAAGAAGAATGAGGAGCAGTCTAATCTGTTTCAAGGGGTGGTGGAAATGAGCATCAGGCTCTGATTGATTAATGATCAATGATTGATTGGTTATTTGATGCCATCACAAAATTGTCATTGTGGGTAACTATGCTGTGTATCCAATTTGTAGACCCAAGCTTCATATTCAGTGCTCCTCTCAAGCATGTGTTCCCCCAACTCAAGCTGCTCTTTAGCATTTCAGTACTCACCAGGCTGTGGGTCCTGCCCTTCCCACTGCTTTCTGGTCTCTGAATTGCAACATGAAATGATTGTGATGATATTGTGCTAGAATTTCAAATCACCATTCCACATCTGTGACTGCAGGTGAAGTCACCCCTTCCAGTGAGTTTCTGGTCTCCTCATTGGTTGAGGGCTGGTTGAAATGCTTCCCCAGTTACAGAGATGTCTGTCCTACACCCAATGTCAGCAGCTTCTACCCCTTCAAGACCCACAATGTCTCCCTCAAATCCAGTGTTGGAAGCTCCCCTTAAAACCTTCAATGGGACCAACATTACCTCTGAAGGTACAAATGCAGTTATACTCCATACTTTTTCAAAGAGTGAAGGTGTGATAGGCATTCCCACTATGGTATTCACAATAGCTTATGTGATTTACAGGTGCCAAGGTCTCTTACCTGGGAAATGCAAGCAACTTTTCCATTCACAACCCAATCATGGGGGAGGTTATTCAAATATACCACAAAATGAGCCCCAAGGGTAAGTGATTAACCACCTGGCATCTAGACTAGGGCTCATAAGAATGTCCCAAGTTATGGAGGAAATGTAAAATTATGTTATTCCAGGAGCCAAATTTGACTCCTCTGCTCGTGATTCACTTCCTCAGTGTCACCCTGGTACTCGAACTCAAATTCTCAAAGACATTCAAACCTGCATCAAGGACCCCAATTTGGCCACAAGGGTCATTTGGCTTACAGGACCAGCAGGTGTCAGTAAGTCTGCAATCATGCAGACACTCACCAAAACCATGTCATCATCTCATATGACCTTCATAACATTGTTCTTTTCATGTCCCAACAAATGCAATGACCCCAAAAAAGCCTTCACCACCCTTGCATATGGCCTTGCTGTTGTCAGCTCAGAATATCACAGTTACATTGGGAAGAGGCTCACAGAAGACCATACCTTCCTAACAAAATCTATGGACAAGCAGTTTAAGTACCTCTTTGTTGCACCCTTCATTGATCATCATGTTAATCCTGACTCCCGACCTTGGGTTGTCTTTGTAGATGGCCTAGATGAATGCTATGGCAAAACACAACAATGCAGGATTGTTGATTTGATCTGTGAATCCATCCTGCAACATGGCAAGTCCACTCCATTCACTTGGGTCATCACTAGCCAGCCTGAGGCACACCTGCAGACACCCTTTATGAAAATCAGGACCAGCATAGATTTCTACAAGTTGGAGGTACCTATTGACTCTGACACTGCTTTGCAAGACATTGAGCATTTCCTCAAAGCAGAGTTTTCAAAGATCCAGGAAGACTATGTTGATTTGCTGCCTCCCTGCTGGCCCTCTGAGGGCGACTTCCTGAAGGTCACATGCACATCCTTGGGGCTATTTGTTTTCACCTCAATGCTCCTTGGGTATCTGTGAGGTAGAGATCCTGTGTCTCATCTCAAACTCATCCTGTCCTTGATCAACAATTTAGAAACTCATCCAATGAATCTCCAGTAGAACCCATTTGAGATGCTCAACCTGTTGTACATTCAAGTCATGTCAGATATCCTAGAGGAGGTCCTTTCTATTGCAAAGTCTCTCCTGGGGTTCTACATTATTGAAGGCTCATTTAGTGAGAGCCAGATGAGGGACATTCCACTCCTTGAGGTGTGCAATATTCTAGCCTTGGAACAGCACACCACCTATGCTTGTCTGTGCAAATTGCATTCAGTTCTCCAATGCCCTTCCCCTGAAGAAGCAAAGGATATTCATGTCCACTTCCTTCATGCCTCATTTTCTGACTTCCTTGCTGCCTTGTCCTACTCTCATGAATACCATGTTGATTTGAACTGGGAGCTCAGTCAAACTTGGCAGTGCTATGTAAGGATTGTCTGTGAATATGGGGATGGTGGTAAGCCACTTTACTCTTCCCCCATGTGCACTACTTACTAAACATAATTCAAATGCAGAACTCACTCACATTTGCCTTTCTTGGCCAACTGATAACCTAGATTCCTCAGATTTGCAAGGAAGGTTATTAACAAAGGCACTTGAACAATGGATGCCAATCCTTCTTAGATCATGGGATATCTTTTCCAATACACCTGCTAGCCTCCACCTCTCGATTGATACTCCCTCCTTAATCAAGATTTTCCAAGAACTGGGACCAAATATATTCACTGGCATTGATACAGAAAAATTCCTGATGGAAAAATTTCTTGGATGGCTAAACAATGTTGTATGTGTCACTGTATTGAAGGGTATAAATCTACTCAACTGGCTTTTTTCAGGCTCCCCCCAAACTTTGAAACAATGTTCTAGGGAGAAGTTTCTCCCTTCATCAATTCAATGCAGACCGACTGTCCACCTCCATCTATACCTGGCCTCAGTATCACCATATATTGAAAAATATGCTGACCAGAGAATTTGTCTTTGTGAATGTTGACTTGAGTTTGGACAACATGCATCTGACAGACTATCTGAAACTTACTTCATAATTTATTAAAGCCTTTCAAGTATCATGAACAAAAGAAGTCTTGTGGGAGCTCCTGGATTTGCCACAAGATTTACTGCAGACAGAAGATATGTTGGCACTAACCCTGGGAATAGAACCATCAAAGACCTGGGTCATGATCAGGCCTTTCTCTCTGCAGGGTCCTATATGTACAGCCTACTACATTCTTCCATACTTTGAAGACTGCTGAATGTACATCTCATTCTGAGCCAAGCCAAGGATTCAGTCATCTGAAGCTATGTTCATTTCACATCAGACTCCCACTGTAGTGGTCTGGTTTGCTAGATGAAACTACAGCCCAGACCCATTTGCTTCTCTCACACCACTAGTAATGAAGCAAAAGGTATATGTTGTGATATGAGTTACTTTCTTCCCTTTGGCAGTAGATGAGTAAGTGTTTTTGAGGAGAGGGAAAGTGAGCAGGAAACAGATCCAACTTAATGCTGTTTGACACCTTATCTCAGAGGGCATTAAAAATATATGGAAGCTTCATGTTCAAATATTCAGCATTTTCTCAATGATCTTCCAGAGTGGTTACATTGGCTATATGCATTAAAATAATATATGGTGATGATTGGAAAGAACTTGGCACATGCAAAAGGAGGCAAGCTGCACTCATGCTCTCAAATTTGCTTCAGCATTGCCTCCCATCCTCTGGTTGTTGGTTGAAGCATGGACCAACCCCAATAACATTCACCTAGAATCACTCAGGGCTTAGCTCCTTATTCTACCTCTGTGGATGCAGATGTGGGTACCCAAGCCCACCTTCCAATGTTTCATCAGTCAGTCACTGATCAAAAGGTCTCATGGAGTGGAGAAGAACTTGCTCATTCACATCCAACATTGACAGCTTCTTCCTTGAACTCAGCATCAGTGGCCTCTCCCCCACATCCTTCCCCTCAAACCACCAATGAGCCCAGCATACCACCTGGGGTTACTCTCAAGGCACAAATGTGGCTATGCCTCATGCTTCTTCAAAGAATGAAGGTTCAATAGATGTTTCCATCAGTATACTCACAATACCTTTTTCATGGAAACTTGTAGTCATGAGGAAGGTCACTTACTTTGAACAAGAGTCCAAAGCACCATCAACACCAACTACAAGTTTATCATTCAAAATGTGAAATATTGCATTAAAGATCATTATTATTGAGTGATATCCTAACAGATTAAGAACAATATCTAATATTTCCTCCCAAAGACATGCTCTGCTAAAACCTTGAGCACATCTCTAGCCTTGCTCTCAGGAAGCTCTCAAAGCACTTTCTTGGCTTTGTCAGCATATGCCAGTGCAAGCTGTTTTGTGTGTACATGAGATTCTGGGCCTATAAGTAACCAGGGGTGAAATGGATTGGGTATATGTGGAAAAGGATGGGGGAGGGGGAGGCACACCTTTTCAATGTCTCCAGCAGACTCAAATTTGCAGCCTATGAGTTCACCCATTTCAGGGTATTCTTCCCATGTGTAAAGAGCTGGTGCAGTTGTGAGACTGAGTTGGAGGTCTGCATTACCTGGTTTGCCAAGTGTGGCAGAAGTGGATTCATAGTCCAATATATTGTCCATGAGCTAGAACTCCCAAGTCAGACAGGGGATAATGGGAGAAGATAGTGGTGGGATTGAAATGGTGATGTACCTGGAACACAATACTGAGGTTTCTTCCTATATGCATATGCAACCTCCTTCCACACTTCACCCTCTGCATACCTACCCAAAACCACAGCAGATTGCATGCCTTTGGCCATGAGCAATGCAGTCTTGAGGTATGTCTTTTGTAGGTATATGTTCCATGTGTCCCAGTGCTTCCTAGACCCCTCACCATCAACTTTGGATTTAATGTTGTCCATCTTGTGCTGGAAAACATCTTTCATTTGTAGAATCTTGTCTTCAATGAGGTTGGAGATTGATGCTAGTGATAAGTTGTGCTACTTCTTGGTCACCTAAGTGTGCTAGTGCAGCTGATGCACATCCCAACACAAAGTTTCTGCCTAGGATAGAGAGTTTGTTCATGAATAAGGATGGAGTAGAGGTTGCACCATGTCACAGGGTGGAGCCATCTATCATATTGTCATGTAGTAATGAGACTGTGTGGAGCATTCCTATGATCTATGCAAGACAGAGTTGGGTGGGGAGGATGGTTGTAGGTATATGTAGCATTGGGAGTGTAGATTGCACATCTTCTGTTGAAGGTGGCAGGTTTGCATTATGTGGATATGGTTTTTGGTGGGAGTGTGAGTGGTCAGGTATCAGGACAAAGGGGTTGCAGAATGTACTTGCATGAGTGGGAAATTGGGGGTTGTAATCTGTGAGGACTTTGAGTAGAGAGTAGGATATCAAGTTCATCTTTCTGACCACCCACTGCAGGGTGGGTGGACTCACAGAGTTTGAGGTTCCAGTTCTCACCAAGGCCATTTGCTACCAGAGAGAGAAGGACAAAAAGAGGTTTGATCTGTTTCAAGGGGTGGTGGGAATGAGCCTTGGGCTCTGATTGAGCCATTCCTTAGCCAAGCAGTATTGCTTCTCTTGACCTAGTTTGCCCTAGAAGAAATTCCACTTCACAGAGGTGGTGAAACTGGTGGTCCAGATGAGTATCCAGAGATTGGGGAGTTTGGGGATAAGTCCAAACTCATTGGAAATGCCAGGCCAGAGGGTACAACAAGTAAAAAAAGTTATTAGATGAGAAGAGAAAGACAGAAGATGTACTTACATGCATGGGTTCTCCATACAGACATAAAACCTTGAGGGATGAGGGATATGGAATGCAGAGACAAATATTGGCACATCTATAGTATCCACCAAGAACAAAAACATGAATGTTCAAAAACTCAGACACAATGGAATGAGGAGGGTTGTAAACATCCTCACCCAAATATGGTATCCAAGTCAATGTGGCAACTAGCTACCTGGGGAGGATGTGCTCAATTATGTGATGATCACCACTCAGTGCCTCAAATTTGGGATAACAATCCTTGGGGAAGTGTTTGCCATCAAGGAACATCCTCCAAATATAGAGTGACCTAAGATCAGGTTGCATGGAAAGGAATTGTATCATGTTGTGATATGTGTTGGAGTAGCTGTGGAGTCTATCATTGGTGAATTCTTCAAGTTTTTGGGATGGGCAGTTGGCAAAAAGGTGTGAGATTCAGTCAGTGCATGCAACATTGAGCTTCTGGAGGCAAGTCATTAATAGGAGGCTTCATTTGAGGAAGCCCCAGTAGTGATTGTTGTTGTAGTTATCCTTGTTGATGAGGCAGTGACACAGACAGTGGATGTGTTGTGTGAGAGTGGAGTTATTTTTGGTTAGGGTAGTGAGAAGTTTGGTGACTCTATTGAAGTCAATGAGCCAACCAGAGTAGAGGATGTAGGTGCTATCATCAGAGATGTTGACATTCTGGTACAAGATTTTGAGCTTCTGGTAGGAAGGAGATGGAGATGAGGCAAAGGCTGTAGATGATATTAGGATTAATTTTTTGCATGGTTTATGATTATGTCCAGGATCTCTTAAGGTAAGGTTTCCAGGGAAAGTGACATTAAGGCCTAATGGTAAGATCCTGGATGATGTATGTAGTCTTGGTATCCCAGATTGGCTATTTGATGCCATCACAGAATTGCTATTCCTGGGTAACTATGGTAAGTATAGATATCCAGTCTACTTATGGATCCAAGTGTTATTTGCAAATGTTCAGCACTTGTCCACCACTCTGCCTGGGCAGTTGCATTGGCCATGCCCTCCAGCTTCAACTGGGTAGGCTACTCCATGTTCCTCAGGAGCTACAAGGAGGGGTTGGGCTGGAGGACTGCATTAGCACCTCAGACCACTGAGTGAGGAGCTGCTGGGAGGGCAGGTGACTCACTCTCAGGGTTTATTAGTTTGTGCTCCTCATGGATTCAGGCCCATACATGACCAAATGTATTTGATTGTGAGACTGATGTAACAAAACTATCTACCATGACAAACAAGGGAGGGAGGGTAGGGCAAAAGGAAGCTGAAGAGAATGTGTGTTGCTTCAAGGTGGTGGTTGGTGAGAGAGGAACAGAGAGGGAAGCCATTGAGCCACCCTAGCTCAGCTGGATGCTGGGTGCCAGCAACTTCTGTTTGAAGGCACCCTGGCTCAATTCAGCTTTGACTAGATAGGCTACTCCATGTTCCTGAGGAGCTACAAGGAGGGGTTGGGCTGGAGGACCATGTTAGCACCTTGGACCACTGAGTGAGGAGTTGCTTATCCAATCCAAACCCAACTGTGGTGACACTGAGGCTGCCAGCCCAACCATCAAAACTACACCATGTTATGTTCTAACAAATGGCCTGTGTGCTGATTGACCATGAGCTCAAAGCTGTGAATGTAAACTTCATAAGCCAGAGATTTCCACCTCCCTGCCATGCATACTATCTTGGGGTCCACTTTCTGGGAAAGGAAGAATGAGACACCACTGATTCAGAAGGAGTGGCCAAAGGTAGTATCAAAACCAGCTCTTAGTGCAATGTCATTGATGTGTTTTAGGGCAGGCTGCTTAGCCATTGGGTAGACCTGATTGTGACTGTCCCTCCACAAGAAGAGTGGGTTGGTCTTGCCTACTGGCACTATGGAGGCAAGGTTGGCTAAGGCCTCCAGTGCACATAGCTCCTTCTCTTGTGAAGCAATGAACACTGATTGAACTTCATCTGGTTTGGCTGTTTTGGCCACTGGTGGGTCAAGATGGCAGTAGGCCACCCCTTTCTGATCCACACCAAGGGGACATCACTGTGCTTTAGGTGTTTGGACCTATCAAAGTTATGGGATGTCAGGCAGGATACCTCCCCAAAATGCATGAGACTCCAGAAGGCACATGTCACCATGGCCTAAATGCATGTGTCAAACAGTTCAGACAGGGCCAGAGAGCTTCACAGAGCCTTCAGTAGCACTATGGTAGCAGGGGGCTGGATGGGTCTCACACAATGTAGCATGGCTCTCTCTAAACTGCAGAGAGACCAGTCAATTCAGCTGAGGTCAGAGGGAGCAAGTGGTTCTGGCCACCCCTGAGCAATGTGCTATGCCTGTATGGCAGAGAGATACTTGTGGACAGTGCTCACAGCAACAGGTGTTAGGATGGTCCTTATCACCAGTCACCTATGCTTAAGCTAGAGAGTAGCTATCTCACTAGATGGTTTGCAGAGGTGCTAGGATCTAGCAAGAAGGATAATGATGAGAAAGTGGTGAGGCAAGTGTCCAGTTAAGTACACTCAGAGGTTGAACTTCTATCAGTCAAGAATGTGACCAATAGAGAGTTTACTACCATACTGATCATTAACTAATGTCAATCAGAGTTAAGAGTTAACACTGAGATTTGAGAGTGATTTTAGAATATAGGAAGCTTGCACTTCCAGTACATGGATGGCTATTTAAGCTCTACTTCTAATGTCCTAAAGAGGTAACTATGATGAAGTAGTGCTATGAGTCTGAGAGTCAATAGAAGTGGTAACTATGAAGTGGG
Source organism: Podaxis sp. C-F-101400 (assembly GCA_018524895.1). Taxonomy (NCBI): domain Eukaryota; kingdom Fungi; phylum Basidiomycota; class Agaricomycetes; order Agaricales; family Agaricaceae; genus Podaxis; species Podaxis sp. C-F-101400. The sequence goes on along the minus strand of JAEUWR010000314.1, from coordinate 790 downwards.
GAGAGACAAAAATAGAAATAGTACTAGAATAGAACAGATACAGAAATAGAATCAAGATGAGACTAGGTACAAGGTGTACAGTCTGCAGTAAGAAGAAGGAGAAACTATTCTATGAGATGTCTGGAGAGGAATTACAAGTCCATAGTGGGGTGAAGGTGTCCATTAGAGGAGTCAGAGGAATAAGAGTCAGGAGACAAGGCAGAGCTGGGAACAGTGAAGTTCCCTATGAGGGGCAAGTCAGAAGAGTCTGACTTGTAGATGACTAGCATGCTGCACCACCTTCCTTTTCCAGCAACCACCATCATCTACTCATTGGTCGGTTGTACTTAGCACTATGGGCCGTCGCAAAAAGTTGTCCGCTCCACAATACACTGAAGACATGTTTCAGGAAGTCCCTGAGACCCCCCAGCATCGTTCCCAACAAGAGCGAGGCATCGGTACCACTTATCAGCTGTCCCCAGGCAGCGCTGCACTCGAGTACAAGATCGAGTCCTCCAAAGGACTCCTTCGCATTCAAGACCATTCGATGGGTCAATACGTCGTCTACGAGCTGAAGAATCCCTCCAGGTCCTCCACTCCCCCTCGCACTGACACTCCAGGTTCTCTCCAGAGCTCAGTGCCCCCTCCTGCTGGCATGGATCTTGACTCCCCAGTCTCTTCCCCCTCCCACTCTGAGCAGCTCACCCCTAAAGCTGCTCCCTCTGCCCTCCCTGCTTCCTCTCCCACTCCCTCCAAGGCCCAGGATGAGGAAGACGATACCATTATCGACATGACGTCCCTCCTCAAGACG